>JAQJVL010005567.1:20000-34533 GCA_035578905.1 Stictocephala bisonia | reverse complement strand
AAATTTTCAATTTTGATAAGAAACTTTCCTGTCTCACACGGTGTTACGCATTTTTCATAACTTCATCGTTTCGTGTAGTCACTTGCTGGCTGAATGATAGTTTTTTTTTATTTACTTTTAGATCACACATTTTTTCCAAATAATCTGAACAGTTCATCTTCATCATCATCAACGTTATCATCATCATCTTCACTCAGACTCAGCAGTTTTTCTTTTCTTTGACTTGGATTTACTTTGTTTGTTATCTTCATCATCACTATTTCTATTGAATTTATTTATGGCGATAATGTCCTGCACCAGATCCTTAAAAATTTTAACAACCCAACCGAATACCTGTTTTTGTGAAAACACTTGTTAATGTCAGGTTTGGCATATTCCTTTATCTCATTATAGTCCCATTCTTCTACCTCGTTGATCATCTCTACATCTTTCTCCTGTGACAAGTCTGAGTTGGTAGCTATCCCCGTACATACAGCGTCTGGACACCATTTTTAAATTAAAATATAGAGTCGTTTAACTCCTATAGGCATTCAAGTCCGACACTTTTCTTTTTAACATCGAAAATTACTTTTTTCCCCACACATTAACTGATGTCATACCAATTAGGATTAGTAAATTTACGACACCTTTTAGATCATAGAATGTGACTGGTGATGGGCGTTGTAGATTTCAACAAGGTTTTACCTTTTGTGCTGTTCTTCGTGTACGAATCACCTTGGGATGGGGGACTTCAAAAGATGTAATAGGAAGACTTGTATTCAGGGGATTCGGTTGACAGTTTGTGGTTCTTGTGTTTTTTCCAGTAAACTATGAAAAAAAAAGAAAAATAAATTGTAGTTTATCTATAGGAAAAATATATTACATTTACGTATTAAATTACTGATAAAAATTAGTTAAAATATATCAGCATTACATGTTTTATATCTGGATATATAATTACTTCACAAAATAAATATCAGCATTACATGTTTATTAATTAAATCTCTGTAGAACCAAACCCCTGAGCCCCACGAACAGTTGGATCAAGTTCGAACACTTGTTTTATATCTGGATATATAATAACTTCACAAATTAATTGACAAATTTTATCCCCTCGTTTTACATAATAATCTTTGTTCAGATATGATAAATAAAAGAACTTGGAATATTTCCCCTATAGTCAGCATCAATAACCCCTGCTCCTACGTCAATAAAATGATTATAAGCTAGACCGGGTCTTGGAGCGATTCTACCGTAACAATTTGAAGGCAGCTTAACCGCTAAATCAGTTTTAATTAAAACACTTTCCATATTTTGGAACAACCGCATCATATGCGCTTCTAAGATCTAGTCCAGCTGAATGAAGTGATTCTCTATAAGGGATTGTAAGCTGAGTCTGAGAGAGTTTCATCATAATTTCTAGAGTTGTTGATAGGGTTACTTCATGACTATAAAAACAGAGTTACTTATAAAAAAACTATTTATAATCCTAATAGTTATATTTACTTTTAAGTTGTGATGCTGGTTTCTAATCTACGCTGGGATGGATGGAAAGCTGCAGTGTGAAAGCGATTGATTTTCAAGGTGTGGCTCAGAAAGATGTGTTAAAGGTTTTGGTAGTGTGAAGCAGAATAAAGTTTGAGACTGAAAAAATAAGAAATCATCTCAATGAAAACGCACCTTTGTAATATGGTAAATTTACTAAAAGGTTATTATTTTAATTCTAATGGTAATGTTCGTATATGATCTTCTAAGTACGTATTCCGCTTTTTTCTGACAAACCCGAGATCTTCTCTTCGTCATCACAATTTTGTACACAAACAACTCACGTATACTGATTCAGCCTTGAAAATCTTGATGTATTACTATACCAGTAAAATGACGTCAATTGAACACGTGTCTCGACAACTGTAAAAATATCTTTAAGTATCTCCCGCCAAACGTCTTGACCAATATTCTATTAATTCAGACGTTCTGTTTCCTTGTTCTTGGCAATGTTGTTGATTATACATTTAGATCTTGCACATGTTCACCTCCATGTCCGACATGAGTTTGATTCCTATACCATCTAGTGGTCACCAATTGTCCAAGGTACTAGAAGAAATAAATTGCTTTGTTCAGGTTTTCCTTCCTTCTCTAAATATTCTCTCGTAATATGTTTGATAAGCTGTTATGTGTTGGATCAGTTATCGGGACGTCGACTGTTGTTATTGATCTTGATTTGATTGACCCTGAGGCAGGAGCACGGTGTGCCATGGTCAAAGTATAAACGAACGACTAACAACTCGGTCTGAGCAAAGCTATCACAGAAGAAAATCGTATACGTAATTACTATAGTATAAAGCCTGACACTCAGGGTTAAGCGATGTCCTTAGCTCAGAATCTTTGAACTTGTGATTCTTCACTACTCCTTTAGGTCGGCCATTAGTCTGTGGTAGAGTTCTTCCCCACACTCTTTTGGACCGATGCTTTCAAACAATTTTAATAAATGAGTATTCGTAATTTCTAACTTTGTTGCAAACGCTACAATCAGATACCACAAGCAGCTGTCTCTGTACGGTCTCATCTTAAATTTTATATTTTCTACATCCTCAACCGTTCAGCCATTCTTTGAAGTTTTTCTTCAGCTTCGGGGACTCCAGCTAGTTTTGCAAATCTCAGCTCAAACATGACCACCAGAAAAGTTTGCACACATTTGTTGTGGGTGATGTGTCTGAAAAATACCTTTATAAAACCCCGTTTTGAAAAAGTGGTGGGGGTAGTAATGAAACTTTTAAAAATAAAAAATTATTGGCCCCAAATGGTCGAGTTAGAATCTTGCCAATTTGTTCTCCTAATACTTAACGCCCTTTTAACGTTGTATTAAAAGTGTTTGTATTTAATTAGTAAACAAAAGGAGGAAACAAAAATCATTATTTTTTATTAAGTATAATGTAATAAATCGTATGTTTTGGCAGCACTGAAATATATTTTTGCAATTAACTTTTGTGAGTTGGAACCTGTGAAAAAACTTTTGTACATTTTATATACTGTAAAAAAAAACGGATTTTTTTTTTTGCATCTGAACAAATTAATTCATTTTTATAGTATTCGTGGCTCGAGCGAAGCAGTGTAAAAACCCACGTTCTTCTGCCGTACTTATTTTCCCCTCTGGGTGTGTCATGTGCCGGTGGTATCGACTTCGTCTAAAACGAAAGGTTCTAGATCGACCCCGGCCCCGGTCTTTGACACTTTTTCCCCACACAATAAATAAAATTTAATTTAAAAAAATACGCCGTGACGTCAGACCAAAAACAACACTGACCTAGGCAACGTAGGGGGGGTCCCGTGTCGTAGAAAAACAATAGTATGGTATACTAACAGAAAAAAGAGGCGAAAAGGGGCTGACGTCACAGCAAAACAACACTGACCTAGGACAACGCCGGGGGGTCCACTGCTGTAGTAAATTGACCTTAAAGGGGCACCACGGGGTGATTATCAATGAAAGGTAAACACCTTGCTGATTACAGTAGTAAACAAAAGTAAACTTGCCCTCTGGGGGTCCAAAAACTGGTGAAAAAATTTGTAAACAAAAAACATCAAAGTCAAGGTTGTGCCCAAACCGGTATTTATTACTACTTATATATTTTAAGTGAGGAGTGGGGAATCAACGGGAATTGGGTCAGCACATTTAAATTTAAAAACCTGAGCGTTATTGGGGTCAATGGTTTCTAATTGGTTTAAATTTTCTTTCCCCAACCAAAAAATCCATTCTATTCCCTTTAAACGTTAATAAAAAAATCCTTAAATAAAAATTTTTTTTTTAGATTTGTAATTGAAAATTTATTAAAACATCCTCATTTATTTCTAAGAAACGTAAAATTATAAATAATTAAAAATAATTAAAAAATTTACTGAAAATCAAATAAAAGCTTTTTTAGCTTAGAATGATTGTTTTAAAATCTTATAAACTTCAATAATATTTTTAGGCTCTTTAAGCACCAATATTATCAAATATTAAAAGTTTTATGCAATAAACACGTAATATTATTTTTAAACGAAAAACGTAAAAATTGCCCCAAAAAAATAACACTCAAGATTTTCTCTGTAAATTTTTTAGATTAACGTATAATAAAGACAAATAAAAAAAATCAAAAAATTGTCTTCCATAATCTAACATTCCACAAAAACTTCCCCCATGACTTCACTCTCACAAATTTTTACTTGGATTTTAAAAAAAGGTTTTATGTTTTCATAGTACCAAATGTTTATAAAAGATTTCCACACCCTAGTATTTGTTTAAGGTAAAAATTTTATTAAAAAATCAATTTTAAACATTATTTAACTTTTATAACGCTTGTTTAGCTTTTTTTTCGTTTATATTTTTTTAATAATGTAAATGTTCAAAAGTTTAGATATTATCCAAATATATTAGCTTGGTACCAGTTTCTCATTTGAAATCATGCTGCCGATCATCCATCTTATGTCAATGATTGCATATCCCTATTCCCCCCTTTGTCATTGAAGTCAGAAAAAAAAAAAAAAACTTGTTGTGTTGTATGCTGTAGATAACCCTTTCAGCTTTGGGCTTACTTTGGTAGTGGAGGCCCTAGAAATTGTGCTAAACTAAAAATCTATTGTCGGAAAGTGTGGAATATGCTTTTACGAAAAACCCTAATTATTGTAAATAACATTTACCAAAAAACAAAATTACCAATAATAATTTAATAAATAAATATTCATGCTTGTTAACGTAAAATATTACCTAGTAAAAAATTCAAGATTTACTATGGTAGATTGTGATATCACCAAGGTTTCATGAATGAACGCCAAAACTGGGGAGTAATTAGAGAGTTTGAATAGTGATCTGCTTATTGCTTCACAAAACGAGGTTTCTCCCCTCTATCCTGTGCTCGCTTAGACAAGTATAACATTTTTCCTTAAAACAGCATACCTACAATTTTTGAATTAAAACCCTGGGGAAAAAATTAGAGAGTGTAAAATACGTGATCTGACTTAATTAACCCAGTAACTAGGCCATATTTTGTTTACGTGAGCTCGTTTCAGACGTAAAACTGTGGTAATATTTTCCCTTTAAACAAATCCCTTTTTTTTTAACAGATTGAAAAAAACTAGGTAATATTTTTTGCGAGTATTTTACTAAATACTTTGATTTGACTTAATTAACTCCACAAAACTAGGCCTTCTCTTTTGGTGAGCTGTTCAGGAAAAGCTGTGTAATATGTCCCTTTAAAAACAAATCCCTTTTTGTTTACGAGATTGACAAAACTAGGTAATAGTTATGCGAGTATTTTCCCTGAATAGGTTATTTGACTTAATTTACTCCCGTTAACTGGATTCTGATATTTAGGTGAGTGCTTCAGACAAAAGTGTGTAGTTGTTCCTTAAAAAACATCCCTTTTTGTTTCGAGAGTGACAAAACTGGGAAATATTTTATGCCAGTATATTCCTAATGGTGATTTGATTTAAATTTATCCATTAAATAGGATTCTGATCTTTTTGGGAGCTGTTTCATACGTAAAGCTTTGTTGTTTTCCTTAAACAACATTCCTTTTTTTTACAGAGGACGAAACTAGGTAATAGTTATGCAAGTAAAATCCTCAAAGTGATTTGTTTTAATTTATTACAACGGGTCCTGCTTGTTTACTCAGGTCGTTTCAGACGTAAAGGTGTAATATGACCTTTAAAAATAGTACTTTGAGTTTGTGATAGTAAAAAAACTGGTAATAGTTCCAATATTTTCCTAAATACTGATTTGATTTAATTTATTCAGCAAAACCTAGGCTCTTGCTTTTTTTTAAAGTGAGCTCGTTTTAGACGAAAGCTGTGAAATTTGTTCCTTAAACGCAAGCCGTGGTTTACGGATTGAAAAAACTAGTTAATATTTTACACATGTATATTTCAAATACGTGATTTGACTTAATTAATCCGGGAAAATTAGTCCCCCTGCTTTGTTTACGTGGGTCGTTTCAGACGAAAGCTTTAATATGTCCTTAAATGGCATATCTTTGTGTTAGTGATAGTGACAAAACTAGGAAATAGTTTAAACAAGTATATTTCCTAAATACGGAATTTAACACTATTAATTTGTTGAGGTGCTAACCTTTACTTGAGCTAACCCCAGACGTAACGTTTAAAATTTTTCTTGCTGAAAAAACTGTCTTCGTTTTACAGTTATGAGTTTACTAATATACGAAATTTTTAAAAAATTATTATGACAATTTAAATTGTGTAAAGAAGACAAAACTAAAAAAAGGCCATTGAAAAAACCTTTTAATTCTTTATAATATATTAGTCATTTTAACTTTTTTTATTTTTCATAACAGAAGAAAGGAAAAAAAACATTTCCTGAGCGTTTTAAACCTTTAAGCAGATACAAGTAAAAATTTTTCCCCTTAGAACCTGCTTGTTTATTTTAAGATTACTGTCGATTTTTAAAAGGGAAAATAAATACCAAAGTCTATATTGTGAGATGATATATATAAATAACATAGTTGGTGGGGACTAGTGTTTTCTACAAATTTGCCTGATTGAAACTTATTTAGACTAAAAAAAAGCATTTGATACAGTAGATAGTACTTAGGGCAAAACTCTAAATTGGGATTGGAGGAAATGTTGTGAAGGTTTGATAGTTATTTATCTTGTCGGTACAATGGTTAAAAAAAATAATTCCATTAGTGAATTTTGGTCAGTTGAAATATGGTGTTCCACGGGGATCAATTTTGGGTCCAATCCTTTTTTTAATTTTTATTAATGATCTAGTTCTGCAAGTTAAGGGGCCTTTTAAAAGCATTTGTGTGACACTGCCCTTACTTATATGGAATTTGGGAAAACACGGTTAGAGTTAACATAAATATTTTTTAAAAGATGGTTTAGTGGGGGTTTGTAAAAAAAAGTAGTTAAGCCCTGAAAAAAAAAATATGTAAACTTTTCCCTCGAAGTTTATTATAGTTATACCAAATAATTTTTTTTTTTATCCTTGTTTTATTCTGTGTTTTTAAAAAATTTAATAACTTTTAAAAATTTTACGGTGATAATATTAAATCTTTGGGTTTATTTATAGCAAGGAATTGATTGGAAATTGATATAAAAAAATTTAAAGAAAAATTTTAAATAATTATTGCGGATAACATATTTCTTAAGGGATTTTTGCCCTTTGTGGAACTTTAAGGTTAAATATATTTCTCACTTGTGCAAAGTAGGGGGAATATTTTTGGGCGATTTGGGATGCCTTATTCTAAAAAGTTTGATTGTTTAAAAAAACAAAAATATTTTTTAAAGGTTTTTGAGGAAGAAGCTAGGAAACGATCTTCCCTCTGACTTAGAGCTTAAAATATTCCCCCTTAGCATCTTTATGTATATAAGGTACTAGTTATTTTCTTTAAAAGATGTGGAAATATACCTGGGTTAAAAGGATTGTTAGAGAGAGATTAAGAAATAGAAACAAATATGAGATTCTAGATTTTCTGACATACTATAAAAAAAACATATGAATATTTTGGCCCAAAACTTTTTATTCATTGCCTGAAAAAATTAAAGAAATTAAAAAATTTGAAAAATTTTAAAAGAGAGATGGGAAATGGTTATTTGAAATAGATGTTGGGTTTATTGTTTGATTATTTTTTAAATTGTTTGTTACATTATTATCTAGTTATGGTTATTATGATTCGTTGTAGATATTGTATTAAAACTCATTGTTTGTTATCTTTTTGTATTATATTGTTTGGACTTTCTGTTGTTTTTTCCATTTTTTTTGGAATTTGGTACTATAATTGTAGTGAGTTTCCCTTGTTAAATTGTTATGCTTTCTTTTTAATATTGTTGTTCTATTTTTTATTTATTTTTTTAATGTTGATTTTTTTTTAATTTGAACACCCGAAACGTTATTTAAGAAGGTAGGGTTTTTATTAAATTTGTTTTAATATTTATTATAATCCGGAGAGTTTTTTTTTTTAAAAGGGAAAATGCGGCAATAGCAGGAATTTTAGTATATGAGGGCCCCCCAAATTTTGGCTTCCCTTTGGGTCCTTTTTGTTTCCTCTTTATAATTTGCTATGGAAAATTTTTTAGAAAATTATTATTTGTTTGTAAACATTTAAATGAATGAAAATCTTTATTTTGTAATCTTTGTATAAAATTTTTTTTGGAGGAAATAACATTATTATTATTATTTTTTATTATTATTATTTTTATTTGATGGAGGGGGGAAAACTAAAAATATAGAATATATTTTTATACTTGTCTTCTATTCCTCCCCATTAAGATAATAAATTCATTAAATCTTGTAACAAAACTAAAACCCAACACTGACCCTCATTCATCATAAAAATGTCAAGTTTTATGTATCCAAAAATCATTGAACTAGTTTAATGTTGTTAGCGAACTCAGTTTTGATTAAAAAATTTTTACTTGAAATTGAATGTTGTAAAATTTAAAAACATAAAAAAATGTTTTTAGCAAATCGTTAAACTTCCCTGCTTTCATAAGACGTGTTTTTAGTATTAAATTTAAATTTTTAAAAACCCATTTGTTGTCCTTAAGCTAGAAAAATAAAAAGCTTCGCGTCATTTTTTTGCTACTACCGTACCCGGGTAAAGGATTATTATTTCACTACAAAAAAAATTTAGTTTTACAAGTATCTAAAAAAAACATTGTTGTAATGTCTTATAGTTTGTTTCGAACACATTTTGGGTACTATAAAATCAACTCTTTTTTTTTATGATTTCCTCTGTTTATTTTTTTCAACTTGCTTTCATTCATTCTCATTCCATCTTCAGTATTTTTTTTTTAACTAATTTTTAAATTTTTTTGATTTTTTTCCCGATAAAATTTTTTGGGAGAAAAGCAGAAACCAAAATTTTAAGTGTATTATAATCTAAATAATTTTTAAAAAACCACTTTTAAATTCCATATAATTTTTTTTTTTTTAAAATTTTAAAAAATTAAGAGTGAACGTTTATCCCCTTCAAATTGGGAAAGTACCAGTCCACCCTTTGTTATTTTGTATATAAATGTAAAAATAAAAGTGAGTTACGATTTATTAAAAATTAAAATCTGGTAAAGTAAAACTTAAAGTCCATTGAACTAAAGGTTTTTTTGGATAAGCATAGTAACTTATAAGGAAATGTATATTTTTAAAAAAATGAACATACGATTTGAAAGGGGAAAATTTTAATTTTTATTATTAAAAAATAAGATTTCATGTAAAAATATGCCAAAGCAACGGGGTTTTTAAAAAAATAATTTCAAAGAACAAAAGGGTTTCCACATATGTATACCAAATCATTAAATTTTCACAAATTTTATAAATGTATTTTTCTTTGGTTTAGCATGAAATAATATATTATTTTTATTTGGGGTTCCAAAGTTTAAATTAGAATGTTTGATTTAAAGTAACTAAAATACTCTTTGCGTTTTTTATTCCATACAAACAAGTATTGTTGCGCTGCAAAATATTTGACTAGAAACACGAAGGTATTTATGATGTTAATTTTTTTAGGTATTTTAAAAAATAAAAATTTTGTTTTAAAATTTACATAATATTTGAAGGCAAATTCATTTTATTTACTTGGAAATTAACTTTTTTGTCGTTTTCAAATTTATATTTAATTTGGTTTTATGAATTTATAATAAATTTCTTTTAAAGCAATTTTTTAGTTTTTTTTAACCCGTTTTTCATCATTGTATTCATCAAAAACATGTTTTATTTATTTTTAAAATTAGACATCCCCTTAGTTTTTTTAAAAAAGTAATACGTTTACATTAAAAATTTTGGTGCTGTGAAAATTTTCAAACTTCAAAGACATTTACAAAAAAAAAGGTTTTTTAAAGCGTTTAAATGTGTTATTTTTTAGAAATTTAAAATTTCATGCTTTCCAGGGTAATTCCCTTTGTGACGTGGGAAATTGTGGAAATAATATGATTTTATTTTGGGTTTCGTGTTTCCGGTTTTTCTGTAATGATCACGTTGTCACTCCCCCCCCTACCCTTTAAGAGTTGTTTGTACTGGTAACAAGTATGTTGGCATTCCCTTTTTTTTCATTTGTCCATTTATTTATTTATTAAGTAAAATAAATAACTTGAAAAAATTTATTCTAATCTTCCTGTAACCCCGGGTCAAGGTGTTTTTTACGTATTTGCCCCCAAACGTTTGCCCAGCTGTGTGTGGCCGTCGTTGTATCTTTCGAATTCCCTCTAAATACCTCAGTTGTTACTCACAGAGATACAACTGAGTATGCATGGGAGAAAGTTTGGGGATTTTAAAAACTGAAAAAAAAAAACTTAACGTGGTCGTTACCCGGAAACTTTTGTTTTTTGTAATAATTTATTTGGGTTTGTAGTTACTAAACCCCGCTTTGTTACGAAATAAAATAAACTTAAAAATTATTTCAAAAATCCACATTTTTAAGTAATTCTTAATGAATAATTGTTTATTTAAAAAACAAATTATCTAAAGTTAATCAGTGTAATTTTGATGCAAAAACAATTAGATGTAAAAAAAAAATTTATTAAAATTTACATTTTTTAGAATTTTTTTAGCAAAAAAGTGTTTAAAAGTTTACCCAGGCACAAATCTAATTCAAAGAATTAAATGATATTCTAATTTTTAAAGAAAAATATCCTTTTTATTTTTTTTATTTTTTTTTTTTAAGTTGTGTAGGAAAAATATATTCAAAGTAAAAAAATATTTTCCTGCCTTAAATTATGAAAAAATAAATTAGAGTTACAGTAAATCTATAAAATTAAAAGCGTTCTAAATTCTACAAATACACGTTGTTTAGGCGCTTTGTAATGTTAACTTAAATTTTAAAACTGCATTAAATTTTTAAAAAAATAAAGCCCCCCTTTTCCCAAATTTCTATGCATTTTTCCCTCCTAGTTTATTTTATTGACCCCAAGTAAAAAAAATAAACATTAAAAAAATAAAATGCTTTCCATTCTCTATATTGTTAAAATATACTTTATGAAACGATTATTAAAATTCCTTCGAATTTTTTGAATTTTTTTTATGTGGTCACCCATTACTCACCCCAAGTAAATTATTTAACTTAGAGCGAGCCCATGGCCGCGGTCTAAGGCTCAGGGTTTTAGTTGGGTAAGATACGTGGGTTTGAATCCCCCCTTGACTGGAAGTAATCGTAATTTTTCACCCTTTTACTGTAATGGTTCACCCCCCTTTCTCTGTTGAATAAGTTCCTCGCAGAGATAACAAATAACCACCCTGTTTGCCTAGCCAGCTAAGCAAGGGTCGGTCCATTTTGGGGGGGCCCCCTTTAGCCATTAACACGAAAATAAGTAGGAGAGCTAACAAAAGGTCTAATTTGGGCCATTATAATTCAGAAAAAAGAAAACGTTTACGAGGGGGGGTGTGTAAATACCACTGTAGTGTATGGTGGGGGGGGGTAAATATACTGTACTTGAATGGGTGGGGGGTGCAGTAACATGTCCCTGTATGGGTGGGGGGGGTTTTTAAAAATACGACTTGAAGGGGGGGGGGCGTAGTAAACTGTACTGTAGGGTATGCACGTGAGTCAACATGAATAATAAAAGTTTTTTTCAGGTACTTCTTACTACCCTTTTATTAAATATAAAATAAGTTACTTTTTATAAAAATTATACTTGACAAACAAAAGTTTTTGTTCCTTCTAAAACACTTTTTAACGGGGTCATCTAAAATAAAAATATCTATCAACAAACAAGCTTGAACAGTACAACGCAACAAAAAATTTTTAAATTTAAAAAATTTTGTAGGTGTCAAAAATATATAAATTAATATTATTTATGTCGAAAAGAATATAATTTCTTTCATTTTATTGATCCATGTATTAAATAATGTGAAAAAAAACAATAGATTAAAAATCCCGGGTCAATAAAAAACATTGCAGTTAATTTTCCCGACACAAAGAATAAGTCTGTTTTTTTTAACACTTACTATTGATATTTAAACACTAAGTGATGATGTTTACAAGCACCATGCACGCAACTCGTTAAACTTACTTCTTCATGTGTGAAAGGGTTATGAAACAACAAGTAATCATCAGTGTCATGAAGTTTCTTTTTGTGATCGATTGTGTTGTTAGGAACACGGTGTAATGTAAATCTAGGGGTGATTTCCTAAAGTGCATAGGCCCATTTGAAAGTAAAAAAGGAAAAAATTTAGCATATTTTTACCCTTGTGTAAAAGTGGGAGTTATATCCCCAATGTTTTAAACGGAAAAATGTTTTAGTAAATAATTTGAAGTAAAATTGTAGGTAAATAATATACTTAACCAATTTATTTTAGTAAAAATAATGATGCACAAAATTACCAAATCATACAATTTTAATTTCGTAAATTTAAGTGTGTCCCTACGTTTAAATTTTAAAACGACAAAGAAAAAATTACTGCATCAAAGTTATAGTTCAAATTTGTTTTTTGTTATTAAAACCCACCTTTTAAATGGATATTTTTTAGTAATTTTAAAAATGTTTTCTGTCTAGGTTTATAATTATAACGTAGGAGAAAGTATTTTAACGAATTTTAAATTTTTCCCGGGACTGACGTAAAACAATTTAAAAGTAATCCGTCCAACGCCGGGGAAAGATTAAGTGTCCTTCTTGGGAAACGAAAAGATTTTAGTTTAAAAAAAATTAATTTAATTCCTCATAAATATCTTTTTAATAAGAAACTTTCAAGTATAGTTTTTTAAAAAGGTTTATTTTCAGTTTTAGAATGGGCAAATATTTCTATAAAATTTGATAAATTTTTTCAAAACAAAACTAACATTTAATTTTTTTATAATGTCTATTCCGTTTTACAGGCATTACTTTCGTAATTTTATAGGAACTTTATAATTCTGTAGATATTTAACCCTTTTTCACGGGGAGGAAGTTGTGAGTTACAGCTTTAACCTTACGGTTACTCGTTGGGGGTGTCACGATGAAAATGAAGTCAGACATGTTTATTATTTTTGTTCTCTTTCGAATTTTAACAAAAATTGTTTCCTTCGTTTTTTTTCAGGCATACACTTTAGACAATAATCATAATAAACGAAACGATGCGGAGAATTGGAAAAAGTTCAGCCCTGATCGAGTAGGAAGCAATGTAGCAATGTTATCGTTAAATTGGGGGGTTACGATTTGGGCGTAACTATAAGATCCCGGCCGGGACGCTTCCCACAGGTTTTTCAATCATCGTGAATTTCAGTGCCTTATGAATGACGAATTGTTTATTCAAATCTACGCCGAATAGAAACCGTGTTTTTCTTGCCCCGATTTAAATGTTGAATTTTGAACCTATCTTTCATAAACTTTTGATCGTTCTGCTTTTTGAACTTGATCGGTGCAGTTTTCTATTCTCACATATGTTCTGTTTTTTATGTTCTCGACATATTCACGGCCCGCCCCTTGGTAAGAGCAGTAGTCGAAGTTTTGGTAAGAGTCCCAAGTTGAACGTCTGCCCCGAGGCCCTCGTTTTGTTACTCACACAAATCGTACTGAAAAAAAATAGGATCTTTTTCCCAATTTTGTGAAAAAAACTTGAAAGACTTGAATTTACCTACATCAGTCGGAATTTTTGAAACGTTGTTAAAACCCGTTGCCAGTCGACACCATTCGATAAGTAGTAGCTCTTGTAAAATAAATCTAAAAGATACAAAAGTTCTACGGACAGGTTGAACAAGTCCGTAACTTCCTTAGTATCGTATCTATATCCTGCTGAGACAGATCATCACCGTGGGTTGGACACAAGATCGGGGCAAGACCACGTTTCACTGTGTACACATCGCTGTACTTGTTGTCCGACAGGCTGGACTGTCTCACCGTTCGTTTGTAGTTCGAGTATTTGTCATCATTCACAACTCAAAAACACCAAAAACGCATGTTTACTTACTAGATACCTGTTATTTAGACAGAGAACGTATTAAGTATCAAACTACGATCGGTTCAGAATCCCCCACATCACGCGATATAAGGGTCGGTGGGGGTGTTTGGGGTAAGTTAGTCTTAGATTACAAAAAAATTTGTATTTGGACTTTATATTTTATCGTAAAAAAAAAAAAATTAACTTATGAAAAGTATTTATTTATAGAGGCAACATTATTGTCAGATCGCTACCCCCCTAAGTTTTACTCTTATATTATAAGGGGAAACTAATGTATTTTAAACTTAATAATTAAACACTAGTTAAAAGTGAAACACAAAAGAAGAATAATTAAAATTTGTTATAAAAATACCCCTTTTAAAGTTAAGAAAATTTAAAAAAATTTTTCTTTTTCGGGGGGGGGGGGGGGGGCGGGGGCCAATACCCCCCATAGGTACGCAAATGGGTGAGTGGGGTTTATTTCAGTATTATGAACAATAGGGGTAAAACAATTAAAACAGTTCTATGTAGTTAATAATAAAAATATTAATGTATATTGGTAATATACTGTTAAGTTGCGTTGCCAATGCTCAAAAAAGAATGTATTTTCAATGTGCCTTATCTCTTTCCCCTAATCGCCTACTCAAAAGGGAAACCTTCAGGGATTATAACAGTGAGGGGGGTTTTATGGGCAGCACAGAGAGTAGACGTGCT
>JAQJVL010005567.1:0-17500 GCA_035578905.1 Stictocephala bisonia | reverse complement strand
GGTTAGAGGCTTAGGCTAAATCATAATGAATAAAGTTTTTGTTACTTCCTACGTAAATGTAAAACTTAACCTCTAAAATGCCTTTTACGAATAACCTATTGCTTTTTAGGTAAGCACTATATTTATTCGATATAGTGTATTCCTTTACAACCTGTGCATAATTTTACCTTCATTAAATAAAATTTGATGTTTGATCATTTTTTAAAATTTTATTTTATATTTATATTTCAAAATATCTATAAATGATTTGAAACATTCTTCTTTGGTGCAAAGTATCCATTTCCCTGATGGAAATGCAATCTGTAGCTTGTTAGTTTACTATTACATGTCTACAGTTCCTATATAAAAATATTTTATTTAGAACTTGAAATTATAGAGTTTGAGTTAGAAATTATACAGAGTTGAAATTGATTTTTAAAAAAATCAAAAAAATAAGAAGAAAATAAATCAGGCATTTAGAATTATCATTTATTATGTGTACTTTATTCCATAATATGGTAAAAGTCGGTTCTATTATAGTTTATACATTACATAGTCTGATGAGCGTCTAAATCCATTACAGCATTTTGTAAGTGAAAACAATGTTTGATTGTTCTAATATTATAAAAATGATTTTACTTATATAGTAGATATTATTCTGTAATGACTGTGGTATAAAATATCATGAATAAAAATTTAAATATTTTTTACTGTTTATATATATTAAGGCTGTCATTTATTACATACATGAATGAAATGTTTACGAATTTGAAAATTACTTTATTTCACCAGTTATATGTTCACTGTTATGTGACTTTTTCTATGTAAAGAGAAGTAGAACCCACTTTATTTATATTATTCCAACGGTACTGTTTAGTGTATTGTTACACACTTAATATGTAACCACTGTCATATTAGTTCCTCTAACATAGTAATAGAAAGAAAATAGAAAATTTAAATATAATAGAACATTTCCCTTAATGATAATGTAGTAGTATTTAAGTAAATTCTTTACTGGCATCTATAAAAAAGAGAAACTCTTAACCCCAAAAAATATATAAAAAATGTATAAATGCATTTAAAAATTATCAAGAGGTATACACTTAGTACCTTTTTTTTACTTTGGCAACATCCTATTGTAACTATAAAAAAATGCAATCATAAAAAACCACTTACTGTAAAAAAGAATAAACAAATAGTGTTTTTCTAAGATTGAACTATTATTTATCTACTGGCAGTCAGACCTTAAATATAAAGATTAAGAAAGTGTTAACTAAGGATTGTGTTTTATGCAAATGAACTGTCGTTTACTGGATTAATTTTCTATAAATTAGAATTATTAACGCAATAATTTTTAATTTTTCCAATAATGCATTTTGATTATCTAGAATTTCTTATTTATATTCTTAGAATTTACTGTTATTTGTTTCTTGTCTAAAGATATTAAGCTGTTATTGTGCATACAAAATCCTTAATAATGTTGTTAATATTTGCAAAGATAAATAGTCTTTGTTTTATATATATATATATATATATATATATATATTATATATTATATATAATATATAATGAACATTATTATTGTTTGCAAAAAATTATTACATTATTACAATTGAGTATTTTGATACAGCGTTCTGTTTGAGGCTAAATAAAAAACACTTTAATATTTTACTATGAGGTATAATACTAAATTAGACTGTTCTTCAGTACCACCAGTGACAAATATGATTCAATATTAGAGTAAGTGGCTTAAATTATTATTGCAATAAGACAGTTTTGTTAAATTCAAGCTTTATATAATAATAATAATAATCTTTATTCCTTCGAATGTTACAACATTTACAAATTGGTTTCTTAGGAATTACTAGCCACTTTTCAAGTAGGTGTGGCTAGCTCAACATACATTACTGTAAAATTTACAAGTACAGTCAGAACTTAACATTAAAACTTAATCCACCGATCGACTACAGCGTGCACAATCCAAAAACACCACCACTAAGAAACTTTAGCAATACTTCTTAAACTAAAACCAAAAATAATTGTTCAATATCTTCTACCTCAAAAATCCATCTTTTAATTTTATTTACAAATATAGAAAAACTAATACAATTTTTATTTGAAGTGGCAGGACATTGAAAAATTTTGGACCCAAAAAGGAAAAACTTCTTTTGAAAATTGCCTTTTTTACCTTAGGTTTGATTAATATACCCAAAGTTTTCCTTCTTGTTCTCTTGTAAATGTTGTCGTTGTCATTATTGCCACTTCTATTTTAAAAAATTGTCCATACTTTAAAAACAAATAAATATGTAACCGGTAAAATCTTTAATTGCTTATAGATGGGAAGAGCCGATTCACGTTTTTGTTTGTTAGCGATAATTCTTACAAAGTGGTTTTGAGTCACTCTAAGTGAATTTATTGCTACGATACCTGAACCTCCCCAGATTTCTATCCCATAATTTATTCTCGAGTGAATTAACGCAAAATATAATGTTCTCAGTAAATTCTGATTTATAAAACTTTTAAGAAAATAAAACTGTCTAATAATATTTCTCAGATTCCTTTGTAGTCTATTAATGTGTGGTTTCCAGCTTAAGTTTTGATCAATGCATATACCTAAATATTGTATTTTATCCACCTGTTCAATGACTTCACAACTACAAGACAACTGCTGCGAACAATCAAACTTATGGAATTTAAAAGGGAATTGAATTTTATCCCTTAAAATCGAAATTTATAAATTTTGTTATGGACGCATTTAGCACCATTCTGTTATTTTCACACCACTCCCCAATTACTTTCATATCAGCATTTCATTTTTAACCAGATAAGCTCCCAGTCTGTCTCTATATACTGTATTGCAATGTCATCCGCAAAACCAATAATTTCTCCCCTCTAATCTCAAGTTTAATAGGTCGTTAATAAAAATAAGAAACAAAGTCGCTTGCAAGAACCGATCCTTGTGGCACCCCCAAACTTATTGTTTTTACCTCACTAAAACAATTTGAAATTTTAACTTTTTGCTTACGATTTTCTAGATAAGTTTCAAACCACTTTAACATGTTGCCTCGTATGCCTAATAATTTTAGCTTTTTTAGTAAAATTTTTTGATTGACTAGATCAAACGCTTTGCAAAAATCTATAAAAATTCTGGTTGTTTTGTAGTTGTCATTAAAACTGTTGTATACGCGTTCTGTAAATTTTAAAATTGCTCCTTCCGTATTTTTCCCTTTCGTAAACCCATACTGATTTGAGTTGAAAAAACGTTTATTATTTAAAATATTTAATAATCTGGCTTTCATACATTTCTCTATAATCTTAGATAAAACTGACAATAACGCAATTGGTCTGTATTGATCTGTCAAATCTTTTCTGCCCTTCTTATGTATTGGAACTACAATTGCCTCTTTCAATTTACTGGGAAAAGTTCCACTTTCAAAACTTAAATTAATTATTGCTGCTAATATCCCTGCAACAATAGGTCCAATATTTTTAATGAGATCTACAGAAAGGGTATCACTGCCGGTTGATTTTTTGTTTTTTTAACTATTTATTATTTTTAGCACCTCTTCATTAGATGCCGGCGACAAGAAACAAGAATTTTGATAGTGGATGAACTGAGTCGTGTCAAGGCCAAAGCCACCAGGCAGTTCCGCCTCAATCGCACCGCCTCAATATTGTTTCAAAAAATGTAAAGCAATAAAAATTTAATATCCTGTATAACTTACTATATGGACATAAAAATGGGAATTATAAACATTTCAGGACTACATAATAATAAAACCGTATATACAAAAAATAACTAAATATACGCTTAATCATTTTCTCCATCCATACGATATACGTACCGAGTATATATTAATATCAAATATACCACCTCACTTCTCTCTCAAATTAAACTTAACTGGAATACGTAACGGTTGTCATAATTTGTTTTATTTCTCTAATACTCTATGAGAGTTTCTTATAGTGCTTGTAAATGAACGAGATATCAATATGTTCCTGCTGGCGTAAGGAGGTACCAACAGAAACTAAACAAATATCCCAATTTAAGAAAATAAAAATCTACAAAACCATCATCATAGATCAGATAAACTGAGTACAATATATCATAATCCAGATGCAAAATTAAAAACGTTAAGATGCGAAACAACTATGAAAAACACTATATGCAACGACTGGATAATACAAAAGGCAATAGGCAAAACACTACTTTTAAGATATAACATACTTACAAACCTGATATAGAAGAATTTAAAGATTTCCTGTGAATACTATCATCAATACTGAAGTCTTAAGATAAACGGAAATAGAGGCATTTATGGATTAAAAGTTAAAAATACAAGTTTAACACTGGGGCTGAGAATATTAAAATCATACTAAAACCAAAAACACAACAATAATTAACAACACTGATAAGATATTGTTACTATTATAATTTAGCCACACGTTAGGAAGGAAATGTAGCTTAGTCGAATCAAAGTTGAGAATATTATATAGGGTAAAAAAGAAGGTATAGTTTCATTAAAAGCACTAAGAAAGCGATGAAAGATATATCTATTTAATTATCAGATTAATTTTTTAAATATTGGTTATGCTAATGAATGTATTACAAGTGGAGGAAACTCCAATATATATTTTTTAATGCGATAATTTATATCAAAACGTCAATTAAATGTAGAGGTAGCGAAAATTTCCAGAGACAGATAAGTTAACCTTATCATCTAAATATGACTAGGACTGTGAAATGTCGGATATAATTGTGACGACATTATATTTACATTCACCTGTACAAGGTATGATTTATGTCCCAGAAATTTTGATCTTGGGATATGGTAAGATAAAATAAACGGCTTGAAACGTAATTTTTGGTTTCCACTTATAGTAAAAAAACATCAAAAAATATTTGGAGGAGCGAATGAGGAAATAGGATCAATCATGGTTTTACAATTTTAAGGTTCACCAATGTTCGGGAATGTTCAAGCAGAAACTGTATGGCCATTGAACTAGTTAAATATAAAACGTATTTTCCTGCATACCAACCTCCAATGTGTCTGTAAGTATTATCCTTTTTGTGTAAACCAAATCATTGGTGGCTCAGTGGCTAAGGCTTCGGACTGCGGAGGGCAAAGTCTAAGGTTCGAATCCCCACTGAGCCAACGGTCGGTACTTCAATCATTGAATAAATTTGACGCACAGGCCTGTAGGCCCATGTCAACTGGCGAGTGAAGTTAAAAAAATTAAAAAAAATTATTTTAAGTTTAGTAGTTAATTACTATTTTTAATAATTATTAACAATTGTTTTATTACACATCTTTAATGAGGGTCTCTTTTATTTTCTAGGTTCATTAATATTAACTTCTCTGCTATATATGTTACTTTTAGTATGAATCCTGAATGTTATTACAAATAAGGTTAATTGTTATAGGATAGGGTGATCCTAGTTATAAAGTGTAGGATACGTTTATGTGCTCGTTCGGTGGGTTAAGAGCGTAGGTTACTTACTGTATTTTTTTAAAAATGTTATCATAGTTATATATTTATACTTTTACCATTAATGTGTATTTTATTATATTTAACATAATTTTCAATCAGACATAAATGTCGGGGGTACATTCTTATTCTTTATTCAATTTCAATCTTTATATTTACTAAACAATCATAGTTTTAGATATTGGTTATATGTGAAATAAAATCAAAGCCAGTAGTCTATAAATATTGAGCTGCTTATTTAGTGCAATAAGAAATCTAAACGACTTTTTAAGCAGGTTGAAATAAATATAATACTCTTTTTGTGTCAATGGATATTATTTTCTCGTATTAAATTTGCCATTTAGTTTTCTCAATTAACACAATAACATAAAACTACATAACTAAACTAGTTCATAGCATTTTAGCACTCAATCATAACACATTGTTAAAAACATTATTTGCATATTCCCTGCACCATTCTCGTCATCAAAACAATGTACAAACAATGGACTATTTTATATAATTTCGGAAACTAAAATGATCTAATTTTAAAAGGACTTTTTATTTTACTATTTCTAACTCATTGAACATCCTTATTAAATATGAAGCTTATAATTGATATATTTTATGAATGACAAGGTTTTAAAATTAAGACTGTCTACTATCAGCTAACGGACCTCATCCTATAACCCTTTTTGACATTTTTTCAATGTCTTATTTTTTGTGGCGGCCAAAATATCGTCCCAATAAAAAAAACTTGTTTGTAGTTTTTTTGTAGTGAACAAAAGCAATAACAAAAGCAAGTGATGAGATATATTATGACTAAACTAACATATAATTGTTATTTGTGGTATATTTTGCGAAGGAAAAATTCTTCTGTCACGTGACACATGGTAGTGCTTTTGTGGTGGTCCAAATAAAAACATTTTTCTCGTGATAATTACTTTTTTTCCTAAGTCGTTTTACTAACCGTCACTTTATTGTATGATAAAAATAATATCGGATAAATATACGAAATAAAACTGCTATTATTTTTTATAGTAAACATTTTATAGACAAATATTACCATTGGCTTAGCCAAAGAAACATATTCTTCATCGTATAGCACATTTTTAATTTCTAAGACGCCAATCGTCAAGATATGGGTGAATATGAGGAGTGAATGTGTGTGATATTTGCAGATTAACGAATGTAGTCATTGTTACTATCTATGTTCGACTTAGTTTAGAAAGGACTATTTATTAATAGCCCAATTGCCCGACCAACTATGGGACCTACAGCTTTACATAGAATCCGAACCACGTAGTGTTTGTCTGATTTTCATCTAACTGACAAGCCTGTCAATCAGTTTTCTTCCCTACACAACATCTGAACCTTGACTACCATCGAACATGGACACCCAAGACTTCTCTAGTAGTGTACACGTCGATGACAACCAATGAGCGGACGCCGCGTCGCTATTAAGAGGACCGAGCATGGAACCTATCGCCTACAATCTCTCAAACACGTTGTCCCCAAGTAGCTGGGTTACAGCAATACGCCACCAGTGCCAACATTATACAATATGGAGGTTTGAATTATGTATACTTATCATTAACACTCTTTGATGTGGGGTGGAAAATTCTAAAAAGGAATGTCTAATGTAATGGGAAAATAAAAGTTTACAAAACTATCTCGAAAGTACTTACCCCGTATACATCAAGATAAGCTGATCAATTATAACAAATTATAAATAACCTACTTAAAACTATATATTGTATGTTTATTTCTAACCACTAAAAAATAAGATAGTAAAAATGGCATCTCTTTAGTTTTATCAAACCAAATTATTTTTATCAACTTATGTTAAGTTAATATGCGTCAAACCTGCCTGCATTACTCCTAATTTATATGTACGATATTTAAATTGTAAAAATTGTAATCATAGCGCTGTAAATATATGTTATTTTAAAATTACAGATAACCAAAGAATTGAACAATAGATAACAAAACGTATTAGTAATTGAATGCACTTCAGAAGTAAATATTTTAATCCTATTATAGTTAATAATCTGACAAAACTTTTAAAATTTTATTATTACATGACCAATTATATTAACATTGAAATGTACTTGTTAGTGTAAAGTTGTTTATTTATTTTATTTATTTATTTATTTATTTATTAATACATTTATTTTTATTTTTACAGAGTTGGCCTCACCAAGTTTGGTGTAACTTGTCGGTGAGGTCCATTATAACATTTAATAAATAACTCTATTTAAAAATTATCAAAGTAATTGTGGTGGTTTAGGGCGGCACTACAATGTTATAACTGGTTTGGCAATACAATGAAAGAGAAAGTTGGGACGTGCCGGCCCCAGATGCACTGTCAAATTGAAATGAACAATTGAATTTTTCATGCAACAGACAGGTTTATATTTTGGAATCCTGCCTATTTCCTTTCTTGATTTTAATGTCAGTTGTTCATCATCAGCCTACTAACAAACTTCGCAAGTTTGTTCGTTTACGAGTTACATGACGCGCGATCCGTGGCCGACACTGCCCCATCACACAACCTGTTGTCTTTCCAATTTAATATCTTACAATACAATTAACACTAAATTTACTATATTACATTTTGAATACCTACTATACACATAAATTAAATAAATAAATTCAAAATCACATGTTACATTAAAATATGTTCGTTAAGAGTATTAGTGTAAGTGCAGTGCATAAGTGTCCTGAAGCTGGAATTTCATTGAAATTCTAGGATTACAAGTACAGGTAATTGTTTTCATTTCCAGTTCTGAAGTATGTAAGCCATAAAAACACAGCTCTCTTAAACTCTGCATAGTTATATATGTTTTCTATTTCTTCAGGTAATAAATTATAAAGATAAGGAACAATGAACTCTGGGAGTCTTCCATAGTTTGTTCTGGGGAATAAAGGTAACATATTTTTTAACATGTCGAGTTTCAAAACTCCTGTTGTTAGGTGTTTTAATTTACTGTTTTTAAAGTTATCTAATATAATTTTTAATTCATACATACCTTTCGGTGTCAATTGTCCCATGAAACTGAATTCATTTAAATTTATATTGCCATTTAATACTGAATTTCGGTCACCATATAGAGTTCGCAAACATTTTTTTTGCAGATTTATTATCTGGTTTAAATGGTCTTTGCTGATGTCCCCATACTGATATTCCATATCTCAACAATGATTCGAAAAAAGCCTTATATATTGTATTCTTAACCAGATGTGTTGCTTTATTTTTCAATCTATACATTATCGCAGTGCATGGCACAAGTTTTTTATGTAGTGACACTATATGTTCTTTCCACGTCAGTTTATTGTCTACCATTAATCCCAAATATTTGGTAACGTTTACTACTTTAATACTTCACATTGACAATGCTCCTCCCCATGTAAACATTTACAGTTATGAAGTTTAATATTGATTTCTTTTTCAATCTTAATATTTTTTTGATGTATATGCATTAAATTAGTTTTCTGGCTATTTATAATCAATCCATTATCATGAGCCCATTTAGTGAAAACTTTAAAATCTCTCTGTAGTTTTTCCCTCTGCTAAGATGTAAATACCTATCTTTTGCTAGGTAAGCACATCATCTGCAAAAGCCCATATGTGGCTTTCATGTATCCTGTTTAACACATCATTCATATAAATTATAAACAGGACAGGCCCTAACTGACTTCCTTGTGGAAACACCATGTTTAATATATTTTTCGTCACTTGTAGTGTTTAATGCTTTAACGGCAAGTTTTCTACCACTAAGATAGCTCTTGAACCATCTTAAATAGGGGCCCCTCACTCCTATCTTGCTCAACGCCATAATTATACAGTTTGTTCCACTGTGTCAAACGCCTTTGAAAAAATCAATAAATAAGGCCAGACCATGCTCTTTGTTATTCATAATTCTATTAGCTACATTTGAAAATTCCTGTAATGCCATTTCTGTACTGCAATTCTTTCTAAATCCATATTGTTTATCATTAAGTATATCATTTTCTGTTAAATATTTATTTAGACAGTCTAATACATATCTCTCGATTATTTTATCTAAAGAAGTCAAAATTGCAATTGGACGTTTAATTCTGGTATTCCTTCTTACTTTTGCTTTTATAAATTGGTCTTATCAGTGACTTTTTTAAGCAGTTAGGGAATTGTCCTTGTGAAATTGATTCATTCACCAGTTTGCTTAGAGGTTCACTGATTTCATCTACTATCTCCCTCATATCCTCCATTCGTATCCCATCGTCACCAGGAGATTTGTTAGTTTTCATTTTAAGTATTATTGATTTCATCTTATTTTGTGTTATCTTTGGTATATACAAATTATATATCGGTTCATTATTGTATTCATACGCTTCATCTTTACCTGTCTTGTTCT
The DNA here is from genome assembly GCA_035578905.1 of Stictocephala bisonia. NCBI lineage: Eukaryota > Metazoa > Arthropoda > Insecta > Hemiptera > Membracidae > Stictocephala > Stictocephala bisonia. The sequence continues at coordinate 7,655 of JAQJVL010005567.1, read as the reverse complement.
AACGTTTTGTGTACACAATCATGCTTTAAGCATTCTATACCTTCAATAAAGAATTGAGCAAAGCCATTTACAATTTCATCTTTCTTCATCGATTTCCCCAAAGCAGTTTCGATTGTTGAATCAATACTATTTTTGTATCCTCTACCTAGTAAACAGTTAATATTCTCCCATAATTTTCTCATGTTACTGCTATTTTTTTCAAAACATTGTTGGTAGTATCGATTTTTCCTTCTCCTTTATATAATTGTTAAGCCTATTTCTTAGCCGCTTGTATAAAATTCCTATAACTGTTATTTGTGGGGTCCCCTTTCCACAGTCTAAAAAATTCTATCTCTTTCTCTGATTAGGTTTATTAGTTCATTATTAATCCACTCTTTGATAGGCCATTTTTTATATAAACGGCTTTGCTCGTGGTTCCCCCCACATTGCTTTTTTCTTATCGGGCTAGAGCAGATTTTAAAAATTTTTAGTAAACTTTCCGTTTTATTTCTTCGAATCCCTTGTTTACATCCTTGTATTGGCTTACGGTCCAATTCTCTTCTTTTAGCTTTGCTTTCAGTAAAAATTTATTTATTTTCGTATATTTTTCTACCTCTTCGTCTCCTATTCCTCCTCCAATATCTCAAATCTGCCAGTTATAGGGTAGTGATCTGATATCTTTGTCTTTATAACCCTGTAAAAATTCTGTCTATAGGCCTATTTACTCTGTAATAAATAATGGTCAATACACGATCTAGTTAAATTATTTAGTCTTATCTCTTCTCTTGTATAATCCCATATACCTTGTTCTAAGCCCCATTTCGCCATAACGGCTTCATATGTTAATACATAGTTATTAGTTTTGTCCCTCAAATCTATGTTTGTATCTCCTATAAATAATTAGATTTCTGTATTCTTTTAAGGAGCTTAGGGCATATTCCAATTCCTCAAAGGCAGTTGGAAGTGGAATACCGCTAGAGGAGGTGGGGGGTCTGTAAATAGCATGTATTGCAATTCTATCAATTGTTTTTGACCTCAATAATTCCAGCTCACCTGTAATGTGTTCATAGGACAAAATGTCCTTGCAAAATGTAATCATACTAAATCTTACAGTAGCTGTGTTAACAAACATAACCATACCTCCTCCCTTTTTATCATGTCTGAGCATAAATACCTTTGTATAACAAGGAATGTTAAAAAAGTTTACTTTACATTCATCACAGGCAATTTCAGAAAGAATTATTACATCAAAATGCGTATTATTATGAAATAGCTGCAATTTAAGTGTATCCCAATGTTTGCCTAGTGACCTAATGTTTAGGTGGAATATGCTAATACCTAGCCTATTTGCATTAAATTCCTTGCTCCAATCTTTCATATCATAATAGCTATAAAAGAATAGTCGCTCATCTTTCATATTAACTTCCATGCCAAATTAGATAGTAATATATTAATAACCAAAGACAATATAATAACAACAATAAAATATGCAACACAAAAACTAATCAAATCACTTCCAAGAATGACTAGGCCTATACAACTATTAACCAAATAAACTCTAAAAAATATAGGTAACTTTAAATATATTCATTAAATAATAGAAATAGTAACAACCGCAACAAAATAAAAAAAAATAAATTCCAAAAAAAAGGCTAACAGTAAACAATTATTCAATAGTGACAACAATAAACCATAGGCCTATACTAAATAAACCATCACAGTAAATACAATATAAATTAACCCTTCAACGCTCATAGAAAAGTAATTGTAAAACATCCAAATCCCAAACAAAAATAGATAAATATAAGAAATATACAAGTGAAAAACATAAAGAACCAACACCTAGCACAGTCAATGCACTGGTTAGTACACCAGCAATAGAGAATGAATTGGCTGCCTTAAAATTAGGCCTAAGATTATGTTTTATTATGGTTCGGTTTTGCATGTTATTTAGGCCTACTTAATCTTGTTCAAGTCACAAGCATTCTTATAATGATAACATTCCTGTCATTTCATTCCTCCTTGCTAGTATACGACCGCCTCTAAACCACACAAAAGAGTAATTTATAAGTTCTTAGCTCTAAGTTTGGCTTCACTCAGCAACCGTCTATAATGTGGACTTAAGTTTTCATTGAAATATATTTTATTCAACCTAGCCTTCCTGCCGTTGTTCAACCAAATGTCTCTTTTGTCCTCTGAGTAGAACTGAACAATAACTGTTGGGGGCTTACCGTCTTTTCGAGGCTGAAGGCGATGTACCTGATGGACATCAGAAGGGTTAAAGTGTACCTTGATGTCACCTGCCAACTTCTCCATGACCTGTATCATGTCTTCATCCTTAGGGTCACATTTTGGTTCCAGACCATGTATTTCTAAATTAAGCTTCTTCCATACTGATCCAGCTCTGCTACTTCACTTGATAGTCTTTCAATTGAATTCCTAGAAGTAGCTTCCTGGGTTTTTATTGCTTCTAGTTGGGATTTCAGCTGCTTATTTTCTTCTCTTATATTAGTAACCTCATTAAGTAGGGTATCGTATTTGTCAGCAAAAAACTTCATAGATGCTCTATACTATCTAATTTAACCTTCATGTCATAAGACAGTCGACCTTAGACAGTATAGCTCGCTGTACATCTAGGCTACTAACCTCACTTTGTTCCTCTGGCTGGTAGTTTGATTTGATTCATCACCTGAGTCAACATATTGCGTAACGGATCCCTTTTTATTTTTCCGACAGCTTGAACAAAGCCACGAAGCTTGTCTGGAAACACCCATGTTGTTCCAAGTTGCCCTCTTTACACTACAAGTGTCGAAATGAAGGCCATTGCCACATCCAGAAACAGGCTGCAAATTCTCCAATTTTAGGTAATTTCTCCTTACAACTGCCACAAATGTCAAGTGCCATATTTAAAACAATAATATTAAATGAACAATACAATAAATGTAAATACTTTGAAATTATTCAGAAAATTCAAAAATATTACATAAACGCAAGAGCACAAAATACAGGCTGTCCGCCCAAGCAAACCACCACAGAGTCTCAATTTTATATAATAGTTAATTATATAAAATAACAATACTGGATGTTTATTTCAAAGAACAAGAAATTCCCTAAGAGCTATTGTAAACAAAAATAGAGATTTCTCTAATAATTCTATAGTATATTATAGGGAAAACGTAGTTCTTGTTGAATAGGGTTAAGAAAATAACAAAAGAAGATCACTAAGCCGTCGTTTGATATACTTTATTCAGTTCAAGTAGCTTTTAGTTATTCCAATATCACCCAATATTGTTGAACTGTTAAATGAGTGCATTTCTTTCTTGTAACAAAAGGCATTATGTTAATGTTAATATTATTTGCCATTAATATTATAAGGGTTTGCTTGTATAACCTAAGACAAAACGCACTCATTTAGTGAGATATAGAACGATCTTGATGTTAATGGTTTTACAACGTGTCCCTTCCCTTAACAGGTGTTCCTATTTTATATTTCAACATAATTTCATTAGTAGCTCTCAAAGTGGAATAGTTATGTAGTTCTTGCCCACACGTGGCAGCGCCCAACAGTCATACTTGTTGGTATCTCTGAGGAAGATGAAATGATACCATAGACTATAGCTTCAACTAATCTTTAGGTTTTCTTATTTATGTTTATCTTTAAAAACCTTCCATAGGCATAGGATATAAATATAAATGAATAAGTAATTCCTCTTATAAGTAAAATGATTTGTCAGGGGTGAAAACATTCTTAAAATATAAATCTTAAATGACTGCTAAATTAATTGCAATAGAAAAAGTAGATAGGGCATTATGACTTATGAATATTATGATAGTAGGGAAAAACACTGAATATCATTGTTTGATTTTAAGATATAAAACCGTAAATTATTGATTTATGAGAAGTAAAAAGGTTTACTTATTGAACGCATTAGAGATAAACTTAGTGACATTACTGCCATTATAAAAGAAACGTCATATCTTAGGGAAAATACTATAAATATACTCTAACCAGCCCGAGTATTTTTTACGTATAGATAAAAATGTATAGTACATTATAAAACAGGGTATGCTTATAAAATAATTATTAATTAGAAAACCTATACTGAGAGTACATTTCTAATACTTCTAGTAAGTTATTAATGAATAAAAATGTCACCAGTGAGAATATTTCCATCTTATATAACTCATACTTAGTAAAAAGCATGTCTTACTACCTATAAACGTATTATAATTTAAATACTAAACAAAGATCGAAACAAAAAATATATTAAATTGCGTTTATATGTTGAAGAGTGACCCTAGGTTCGCTGAACATTTTACGTTATTATATTATATCATATTCAAAATAAACTGTCCGTGATCTCCAGGTCAAAATTGTAATTTAAAATCTTAAAATACAGGACATTTTAATGCTTGAGTAGCTTGGGGTGTTAGGATCCGAAAATCCCTAGAATTACATATTATTTAGATTGACTTAAGATATCGAGTTATTTAATTATATGTTATAAAATATGTTACCACTAATTTCTTATTACCTTCTATAATTTTTTTTATATTTGTAATTAAGATTTTTCATTCTCTTAACTTGACCTGCCAACTCCGATGTATACAGATCTCTGCATATAGTTCATTCGCAAGAAAACTACCGACCGTTAGATCACATTGACTTTTACTTTGGACTTTTCACTCTTAAGTCCACAACCTTGTAGTGGTAACAATCTGGCAAACGTAGAATGTCTTGATCACTTAATGTATTGAATGCTTGAAATTTATTTTAGAATCACTTTTGGAATGAAAAAGAAGTCAACACACTTGTATTTTTATTGAAATCAGACTAAAATTTCCAAAACGTGACACGTAATATTGCTGTTTAGTTTTATGTATTTTTAAACAAAATCAATGTAATAGTATTACACCTCAAAGTAAGATTTTTATAAGTATCACAACATTTTAATTTATTAAGTACATGGGTTATTCTTTTAGTAATACCATTAGATATTGGTCATAATTCCCTATAATAATGTTAATGAAACGTACAGTTAGCAAAATATTTTTAAATTGTTGAATAAAAATGTAATTATACTTATTGATGAAAACAAGCGAGTCAAAAACATGATAGGAATAATAGCTGTATGCACATACAGTAAAGTGACTATGTAGTGTACTGTTTATTCTTAGAATCTAAAACAAGCTAAAATAATAACCTATTGCTCCATTAGTAGGTTATTTTATAAAATCTACTTAATTTATGAAAACTCAAAAATTCATATAAATCTTAACGGTTTACACACACATTCTCAATTAGAGATAACCCCCAAAATATATGTGTTAGGTTAAACACTACATAAATACGAAAATGTTTTCAATAATTTAAATGTCACTACGTCTGTATTTAGTCACTGTTTACCTTTACAAAATTAGCGTACATTGTTTATACATTATTTGCATATTCAATGCCTCGTCCTTATAATGAGCACATTGTTTTTGTTATGAATATATTTAACAAGCTATGCCACTGTGTGTTTTGTGAACCAATATCGGCTCAGCTAAATACACAATTGTTATATAACATGACAATTCCACTGCAATATTGCATGTTGTTTCTAAATAAGTGTATTTTTGGATATTTATGTTACGATTTTTATGTAGGTTATAAAACATCTTATCTTATCCTATTGCAACAATATTATAATTTGATTGTTCAACAATAATTGAACTGAAACTAATTATTATTATTTATTTAATATAGTTTCTTAGTAAGACTTTCTATGAGTTCTACAGACGATTCATTTTAATTTTTAACCTTCAGATTAAAATATATATTAGTAATAAGTTGTACCTTTCTGTCATAATTACTTTAAAAGCGATTTGCTCCTAAAGCTACTAACAAAATGAAAGACCTCCACAATATATTTCCTCGTAGGACAGTTTAAGCCTAAAAAATTAACTACCCTGCTATTCAAAAGATTTATATCACAAAACTACTCCATTATATAATTGTTTTTGTGTTCACGTGTTCATAAATGTATTTTTCAAAATGTATTTCACCTATATATACACAATTACTAACAAATATACAGGGTGTTCCATAAGCCACCGATAACACTCAAAGGGGTGAGAGGTAAGCCAATGAATAATCCAAATTAGAAAACATGAACCTAGTAAAAGTCGCTCAAAGGGGTAATAGGCAAGCCAATGACTAACCAAATAACAAAACATAACTCTAGTAAAAGTCGCTTAGTTGTTTTTAGCTATTGACACTTTTATGAAAACCACAAAAATACTGTATATGCATTAGTTTAGATGCACTTCAGCTACACAACTAGGAGATTTGTTATAATTTTGTTATGAAATTAAAGCTATGATGTCAAAAAAATCTGGTTTAACTTAAAACAGGTGATCTTCTTCACTGTTTTCTTATTGACATAAAAATAATTTAAGTTTAATGTACTTAAAATAATCACTCTCCTGATTCAACGATTTATCTTTCAAATATAAACCCATTACTAAACTGACATACCTTTTCAAAAACTCATGTTGTGGGGAATTACAAATTTTATAATAATGCTATTTACCACTTTACAAAAAGGAATAGTTTAAAATGTTTTATGTAAAGTAACTTATTTTATTAAAAGTATTAGTAGTTAGTAATCGAAGGAAAAAGATAATTCGTCTCATTTTATATTTTAATCTTGTTTAATTAGATAATATTGGCCACAAAGAACAATCTGAGAGACTCTGGTCAGAAATTCTCCATTATCTATTGTTTATCTCTAATTAGTCTTGATTACTTCACATTGTGAGAATGTTAATTTTCAAAATTGAAAATTAACAATTTTTAATTAATTATGTTAGTTCAATTTCTCTTATTAAATAATGGGATAACATATCATGTTGATAAAGTTTTAAATAATATTCCTCCAGTGAAAGAAATGAAAATGATATATTTAAATTTCAAATAAGTTTAAAGTCCCTTAATATACGATAGTAAATTACCATTAGGCACATATAGGTCATGTATACTATACCAAATAACTTGATTTCACTATTGAGGTTCCAGAATGATTTAAGATACTTCAGGGAACAGAGTTAATTAATATGGCATTTCAACTTGATATCAACATATTCTCCAATTTCAAACGACCTCAGAACGGTTTTCTGAAAAAGATAATGGTTCTTTCAACTTAGTTGATTTATATAACATATTTGTGGTTGAAATAGCCAGGATAATTGTACTATTTTTTTATATCATGTAAGTTTGCAAATTTAATGAACGATATTTATAAATTTATTACAAATTGTAGTAGGATTTCTGTAAGCCAATAATATTTCTAAAAACATGGAAACTTCATTTTAAATTTTATAGGTTGTTATCTTTGGAATATTATTTTGATTATTTTTTTCAATTAGTATTCTGAGATTTCAATTTGGTTGAAGTAAAAATGTAAAGCATGAAGTGGATATAAATTTTTTTCTTGTAGTATGCATATTGTCACGTCCCCCTCGGTGAAGGGGTGATCCCTAGGGGGTTGGTAGTCCAGAGGATAAAATAGACCCAAACACAAATATCTCTCTTACCTTTATTCTCTCTTTGGGTGGTACAGCTACTCCACGGTCCCTACCAGTATAACTCCTACAACTCCTACGGGGCTAAATCTCACCCCCTACCCATCAAA
>JAQJVL010005566.1:0-34517 GCA_035578905.1 Stictocephala bisonia | reverse complement strand
AGGCTTCAACCAGTAAAACTGGTCCTGAACCATTATATGATGGTGAAATAGAAGACGCTTTGTTTGATAGTGACATTGATAGTGATGATGAAGACGCAGATCCCCTATTTTGTTATTCTGAACCCGAAAGTGACGATGAAAATGGATTAGGTGAAGTAATTGTGGAATCAGAGGATGAAGACGAACCAGAAATACCGATTGGCGGTGGTGGTGATGCAACAAATAATAGCCGGAGACGGAGAGCTCAACCTAGGCCTAACCTACCGCCAATAGTTGACAATGACTGGGAGTCTTGTGATGAAAACACCCCTGATTTCAATTTGATTGCTTTTGATGATACCAATTTTGGATTTGTACCTCCAAGAAATCAAGGTAATGAACCACCAACAAAGCCCATCGATTTTTTCCAACTATTTTTCTGTTCCAAAACCTTATTTTTTTCTGTTCCAAAACTTTTCTTGTTGTAGTTTTATATAGACATAAAACTATTTTATAATTTTTTGTTAACCAGTAGGCTATATTTTTTTTACTTTTTACAATATACCAAATAAGTAAAAAAAATATAACATACTCAGAAGGCTTACAAAATATTATATTCTCTTTTAATGAAGGTGTTTGCAAATACAGGCCATTAAGCCTGTTAATAAATAGGACCTGGGGGACTGTATACTAACCATTTAAATGGACCTCAAAAGGTACCGTACTTAAATATAGTGTATTTAAACTGTGCAGAGTTTTGCCCTGATCACGAATATGTCAATATGTTTACAATCAAACCATTACCAAGCATGTCAGCAGAAATTTATCGATTTCAGTAGGGTTACGTTCTGTTACGATAAGTCTAGGTTGGATATTGACATGTTAAGTTATGTTAGGCTTGTCTAGATTGTTAGGTTTGACTAGGTTGTTATTATGTGAGGTTTGGTTCGGTTATGTTAGGTTTGTTTAGGTTAATCTAGGTTTGGTTAGGTAAAGATAAGTTAATCTGCCAAATCTTACACACCAAAGCTAACTTATCAATACTCGACCTAGCCTTATCCTAACAGAGCGTAACCTTACTGAAATCTACATATTTCCGCTAAACTAATGGTTCGATAGTAAAAAGCTTGCCATATTTATAATCAGGACAAAATTTCGCACTATTTGAGTACCCACACTGCTATATTTTACGGAAAAAATATTATTCTGTTTTGCCTCATTTTTAAAGTTTTTCCAGCACACTGAAACAAAATATCATATTCTGGTTTCTTACCAATGTATCTCCTAAGAAAACAAATTTTTGCACAAAAATAGACAATTTTATCTGATCTATATAATTAACTCTTTATTCCATAAGATGTATTATCCGACTTATGGATGGTTGATGGCATGAGAACAGCGCATATGAGACAGAATTTGTCCCCCACCACGTACTGCCATATGTTCTTAGTACAATCACTACTAGATGCATGGATCTGTCATAACAACAATGATCCCACTTTCTACCGTGTTTACATTAAATCTGTTTTTGTGTTTTTTAATCAATTGAGTTGTATTGAAGTATCCTTAATGGTTTAAAAGCTAGAGTAATTGTCAGTTTCACCTACCTTAGTTAAATTCATTCTAACCATGGTTAAAATATTTTACCATCATTGATATAATATGTTTTGTACGTTATTGTCCCTGGAGGCGAACTGTAGTGGGAGAAGTAAACATTCTCTCTCCTCTACATGCCATTTAGTTTTCATTTATGATTACAAGATGCCTACAATACAAATATTAAGAAAATCATTTAAACCTAATAAATAGGGGTGTGCGATGCATAGAATCAACGATGCATGACTAGTCAAAATGGCGATGCATCGAAAGTAACTCGATGCATCGATAGTGCCACGATGCATAAGCAATATCGATGTCTCAGATTCATTCTGATGTGCCAAAATGACGAATTATTAAGAAAAAATTCTTTTTTCATCTCTAATATTTATTGGTGAGTCTTATAGTGAGTCTTAAACTACTTTGATGTTTTAAATAATATATTTTACAATAAAATAGTTGTAAAATCATTATTACTCAAGTTTTCTTTCGTTCCAAGCGGACAAGGATGAGCGCGATCAGACACAAACCTGATTATATCGTGATAATGAATACAGAGTTTGACCGGAAAATAACTCGTACATGATATCAACATGATAAAAGTCCATCAAGCAATACGTATGGGTATCATAATTTACGTGCGTGCAGCATATCATGAATCGTAGAACATTCTCTACAGAAAGTCCATCTATTTCTGTTAGTCGGCAATTATTTTGGGATCCATATTTGATAACAAATAGGAATTGTTGCGTAGATAATTGGAATAGTGAAATGAATTATGATAACAGTCTGAATATTGCTGATAACAGTCAAATATTGCAGATAACATCGCAGATAACATCGAATATTGCTGATAACAGTCAAATATTGCAGATAACATCTGACTTTTGTTATCACTTCCTGTCTGATAGGGTACCTGGCCTAGCCATCCTTCTAACAAAACATTGCCCAATCAAAACACAGTATTATCTTGTTTCCTTTTATAAATTCTAACTTGCACAAGTTGCATTTTTAACAGTAATTCACGTTCGTCGATTTCAATTCAGTCCGTTGGCACTGTGTTCTAAAATACTTTACTCATTAAAAAAAGTATAATTGAACGTTAATTATTAAAAACAACTCTATTAACATATATTTTCGACCTTTATACTGGAAAATATTTTAAATTAGAATTAATATAAAAACGTTCAATTAATTTATTCAATAAATTACATTTTATTTCATTTGTTGATATTGTTTTATTAATTTTAATATATTGGCTACACAATCATGGATTGTTATACTTGAATCAAAATGATGCTTTTACTAAACAAATTCTGTGATATAGTACCTTTATTTATCTATGCTTATGTGACTTTGCATCAATATTTATTTCAGTCAACTCATTGTTAAGTGAAAAAGAAATCAGTTATATGTCTGTCATAATTTTCTAACAATGATAGTGAATAACAATAATTGTTGTCCATTATTTTATATGTTCTTCTTTTTACCTGTGACACATATTATTTTAACCGTAAAATATTAAATTTTGACCAGTTACTCTCCCACAACAACAGCAAAGTACAACTATTGGCATTTAAATTTAATGAATTTAATACAGAGCCATTCAATTGCTTTATTACTAGTGTTTCCTATATTTCTCCTTTGTTACTTAATCACATAAGCACCCTTAATGCTAAACAAATTTTTTAAGCCCTAAAATTGTATTTCAAAATAATTATGATTTATTGTGCATTAGGCCTACTGCATTCCGTGAATCGTTTCATCTTACATTCCTTATATTATTTTTAATTGACTTTCTAACTTTGATTTTGATATAAAGTTAGGTTTTATATTTTTGTTGCATACATATAACAAAATCTAGCTAACATTTACATGATCCAAAAATATATGTTTTAAATTATCTTTATTTGTACTAGCAACTACAAGATACAGTACCTGTAACAAAAGGTATTATTGTTACTCAACCACTTCTAAAACTTAATAAAAACCATAAATTCTTCATGTGCGCATCGAATTGCACTGAATCGAATCAAAATTCTTTGAATCGCATCGCTGCATCAAATAAAAAAAATGCTGCATCACACACCTCTTCTAATAATAAAACTCAACTTGAGTTTTATTTACGCATAAAAAATTTAATTAACTGAATAAAATGCAATATGTTTCTAGAAATCAGCTTCTTACTTATATTACTTTACTATCTAATTCTAACATATTGAAGAATACACCATTTTCTATCTTCCTTCTTTTAGATTAAACAACGTATCAAGAGAACGTGTTAAATATATCAGGTATTCTTTTACATCACTATTAAATGTAATTAAATTACTTTCTAGTAAGTTTTTTTATGATTATACAAATACTTTATTCTTCTGATAAACTTTATTTCTTGTTGTAGTATTCTAAGTTGTATGGTTCAACTTGTCTGATTAATCCAGTCCGTGTATGATTAATCTTTTTTTACTAATGATTAATCTGCTTGATTTTGAGATTTTAATCTGCTTGATTGTAAATAATTGTTTCACAAAATGTAGAGGCCATATACTACATATACTATTTATGTTTTTAAGTCATGAAAAGGGTGTTTAACTGAGTCTCCTCCCTTTTAATTTGTTTATAATTAATTCGTAATAACGTTTTGTTGAATTAGGATTATATCCATTTTTTTTTTTTTTTTTTTTTTTTTTTTATTTTTCTCCATATAAAAATATGTACCATGAGAAAGATGTGAGTGAGTGAATTAAATTGTTCTTTGAATTTCTTTACTTCAGCATTTTGCCATTTGTCTCAAAGCAAATAAACCTATTTGACTTTTTACTTCTTACATGATGATCCCAACCGACGTTTTCATCATTGAGAAGTCCAAGTTATGTTGTTACTTATGCTAATTTTTCACTGTTCATAAAAATATCTGGATTTATTTTTTTTCTCTTGGCTGTTAAGAGCAAAAGGACATAAAATTTTATTTCTTTGAATTTAGCAGAATATTTTTACTATCTAAGAACTTCTCAATAACTGATGACTAATAAATGACGAAACCTTGACACAGTTGACATTTCATCCTCACATATGCTTTTAGATGTATCAAAAACACAAAATCATTAAACAAGAGTTTTTGTAGATGGAATTAATAAAAATCGTGTTTTTACAATTTACTGTTTTAAGTGTTGTTACATTTTTCATATTGTGCTAAATAGTTTACTTTGTTATACAAAACTTGTAAAAATGTACGCCTCTTCCTCTCCACCTTCTCCTGCCTCCCTCCCTCACCCAATATAGCTGTTCTCTTCCTTCCCCATTCCTTTTTTGGCCTTACTTTGTGCCCACGCTTGTTTTGTTCTTTTAGAACTTTATTGTATCAAATTACTTTACAATTAAGATACAATAAAAAGAATAGCTTTTGGAGAAATTAAAAGATCGTAATGCGGTATCTAGGCTACATTACTTAAACAGATAAGAGGCTTGATAGGAATTAATAGTAAAATAGTATTTAAATTTACCATTTTCTTGTGCAAACTGACTAGCTTGAAGAAATGTAACTTCCCGATCAGCATCCAAATCCTTCTTGTTTCCAACCAGAAGTATTATTATATTGGGACTAGCCAAAGTTCGAGCATCTTGCAGCCAACCAGCTAGGGCATTGAAGCTCTCTCGGTTGGTGATGTCATACACCAGCAATGCTCCTGCAGCTCCCCTATAGTAGCTCTTTGTCACAGACCTGTAAAAAGAATTGTTACATTACTTTCATAACCATCAAAATTAAGATTAAGCAAAATGATTAGTTTAGTTGCTATTGCTTAGTTATTTTTTTATAAATTTACAAAGAAATGTATACATTTAAGTACAATATGGTCTTTATAAAGTAAACCATTACAATACATGTAAAGAGAAAGCAAATAGACCGTTCAATAGTAACTGTAATTACAATAGATAGATCTACCTCATTGTAATTAGATTGAGTGTTTATGTGTGTGTGGTGTAATAATTAGTAATAACACACAAACATACACAAAACCAATCTTCTTACATAACCGATATTAAATTTGTAATAAAATATTAAAAGAGACATTATAGTATGAAATACATCAATGGATTGCCTAGCCACTTTGAGATACGCTGTTGCTTACAATGTTCACCACAAGTTTGATTTTCTTAAATTTCTTGTTTTCTTTTTTCCAGTATTTAACCCTTTATATCCAAAAGGTATGTTTATTAAATTAATGGCTTCTCCACTCATATATAATACCGAGAACAACCAATTCCATGCCACCTTTAATTATTTGCTTGTATGCTGTTTTATGAGCTCTCAACACTTTGATGGGTGGCTTTATTTTATTCTGATATTTGGCACACCTACCACACTGAGACAATATTTATAATAAACTTTCATAACATAAGCATGAATTTTGTAACTAAAACTCAACATGAATATTCTTTATTAGCCTCAACTGACACTTGACATTTGATAGTTACAGATGAATTGTTAAAAATATGAGGGGACAAAGGATCATCTATACCGTTACTATCATATTTGTGAGTTATAAACGTGCATCTAATTTACACATGTGAACATGAAATAAAGGTTAATATACAACTAATTTTGTTCTAACATGCAAATCTGATGTTAGAACCTGCTTGTTCAGGTACTGCTGGTTCAGAGTTCAACAGCTTGTAGCTAATTCTAAAATCTACTCTTTAATTTCATTCTTGAATGAAATTACTATTCAAAACATACCCATAACCATACATTTATAGAACTTAATAAAAGAAATGAACAGCTCACCTGAATCGTTCCTGACCTGCAGTATCCCATATCTGCAGCTTTACTGACTTCCCAGCAACATTGACTATTTTTGAGCCAAACTCTACTCCAATAGTATGACTACTGTCGCTTTTAACTGAAACAATTTAACAATAAAAGTTTTAAGGTACTTAATTGATTTAATACTACAAACAGTTTAGCATGTTTTTACTATTACCAATTGATGCAAACAATAAATAAGTGACAACAAATTATATTTTAACTATATATTTTTACTAGCTGACCGCCCTTGCTTTGCTACGGACTGGTTCTCTACGCTTACTTACCCTTCCCTCCGTGGTTCTCTCTAAACCATCACATCAATATTAAAAGCTCAGTCTGCTAGCGTTATCCTACATAGCAAATATGTAGGGTTAGAAAACCCTATAAGTCTAAGAGAATATGATCGTTTCAGAGTTAGTAGAATGAATTACGACAACATTTTACGATTTAAACCAAATAAGCAACGCTTCTTTGTCATGTTTGTGTTTTTGTATTGGCTGATTGATATGAGTATTATATTTAAATTTAACTGATGACAATGTTACTCTTATGAAAAAGGGAGGTATTGAGGAGTTGTTTTTACTCCTTAGAAATGGAATTTTAAACACCCTTTCTTAGTAGGCCTCTATGATACAAAGTTAATTTCCCTCCAAACTTAAGTAAAGTTAAGTTTAAGTTAGACTAAGTTCTAGAGATTTTGTGATGAGTGAGTACATCGTTTTTTGACTGTATGTATTAAGATGAAATAATTTGCCTTATGAGTAATTTTGGTAAACAGATAGTGGTAAGATGGGTACAATGAAGATTGTATTCAGTGTGCATCTGTTTCTAAAGCAGGCTTAACACATCCAGTGCAGTGTCAAGTTAGATTAAAAACTGCACTATTTCATAAGCTTTCAAACAATATGCAACACTTTTAATTTTTTTTTTTTTTTACTTGTGTGAGCTTTAGTGGTTTGAATGTTGTAAAACACGGAGTGCTTAAAATCATAAAAAATCTACATTAATACAAAAACTGCATGTTGAACTTTATGAAGAAATGTTACTAATTGTGTAATTGTTAATTGTTAATAATTGTTAAACATACACAAGGTCTTGGTTTATTAAAATAAAGTGCATTAGAGTTGGAAAAGACTATAACAATTTTACTTTATTTTAAGTTCAAATTGCCCTCCACTTTCCCCTATACAAGTTCTTGCTCTTTCTAATAAGCGTGCACAGTGACTTTGAATGACAGTTCATTTCTCACTTTGTTTGCATCAATAATGCGGTTGCACAAATCATTTTCATCACAATGGTCTTGTTCACTTTTAATGTACGCCCAAACATAAAAGTCCAAGGAGGTTAAATCTGGAGACCTGCATGGCTAAGTAATAGTTCCTCCACAATCAATCCAATCCGGGTAATTTTCGGTCAGCCACTGTCGAACATCATTGGTCAAATGAGGGGGTGCACCGTCTTGTTGGAAGACTAGACTCTGTTGCCCAGATATGCATGTGTGAGTTGAAAACTCCCTCTTGAGTGAATCGTACCTCATCTGTCCACACAGTATCTTTTTCAAAAAGTGGTTCTCTTCAATGTCTCTGTTCAAAAGCCAGAACACCATTCTATTTTCATAATAATTTGGTTAAAGAAACTGGATCTGAGTGAAATGATATGGATGAAACATATTATCTTCCAAAACTTTTGATACCTTCCAACAAGTAAGACCAGAATCAGCCGCTAGCCACCTTGTGCATATTTCTGTATTATCTTGTACCCTTCTTAAAATATCTTCCTCTGCAAAAACATCAATGACCTACCTCTTTTTGAGACATCCTGTTTCTAATAAACGTTGATGGAGTCTGGAAAATACTTGGTCAGGCTAGCGATTTTCATATTCCCTCTGGGCTGCACGTGCATTACCATCACTAAATCCGTAGATGTAATGCATATTGACGTACTCCCGATTTGAAAAAGACATTGTTTTAACTTGTTTAACCACCTAGGACTGACTGACCAAAGTGTTGTATCTGGGCCAGTATTGATCAATCTTGATAAGAAATGGAGCTAAACGTAAAGGATTAACCCTAAAGGGATAAGATAATGATCTTATCATAATTGTGGAAGGTGAGCTAGATTGAAAATATCTAATACTGAACTGGGAAACAATGTTTGTGCCAAAAGACTTTTACAAATACCGTACGTAAATAGCAATAGTCTTAAATGTATTATTTATCAGTTAAAAAATATAAAAATGAGAATTACATACAAAAATTAAGAGCATTGCTTGGGGCAAACATACTTTTTATAAATAAAGTGTATATGTAAATATCATTAAAATTAAGAATTACATTTAGTAACACTAAGGAAAGTTAGAAACATTTCTTCAGGCAAACTTGTGTTTTTAAATTCATTTAGTTTTTTATAATTTTAAGCACCCCTTGTTTTTCAACATTCAAACCTAGTTCAAACTAAAGTTCACACAAGTTCAAAGAAAATTTATTAGTGTAAAACATTGTTTGAAAGATTATGAAATGGCACAGTTTTTTATGTAACTTGACACCTTTTTGTATTCGAGGTGTAAAAAATTGCAATAGGCCATAGTTTTTGTTACTTTTTACAAAATGTAACAATTTTTTACTGTGGCATAATTTACAATGTCGATTTCCTCTCTAAACCTACAAACCATTTGACTTGTTATTATTGGAAATTTAACGTAGCACATGTAATGTAGCAGATGGCTATTGGGCATACTATTTAAATATTCATATTACAAATGTATACTTACATTTATTTTCAATAAACTGATGTAGAATGCAAGATTTTCCTGATCCTGCACTTCCAATCACCAGGAATTTAAACAGGTAATCTGAAAAAACCTACTGTTAAATGATGTCTATTTTAGGTTTAGAATTAGTGAAAACCTTTTTCACATTTGATATAGGTAGTAGTAACTAATCCTAAGAATATCATTTTATTTTAAAATTAATTTAATTGTTAATACAACAAACTACAAAGATATCAAATTAAAAAACAATAGACTTTTATTGGATCTCTAATTTTCTCATCAGCAAAATTTTTCACTTAATTTCTGACTCACTCGCTTTTATATTTTCTTAATATTTAAATAAAGTTAATTTTCCAAATGTACTCAAAATTAATACAGAAATACTCCTTTTAAGAAAGGTGAGATAAAAATGCCAAATAATTATCACCCAATACCAATCATTCCAATTTTCTGAGAAAAATGTCAAATGATTACTAATATACCTACCAACAACTCAGTAATCATTTCATTCTTTTTCACATTCTCGCCGATTATCAACATGGATTTAGAGAAAAACATCCACAATTACAGCTATTTTGCATGTGATAGATAAAAACTATCCAATCATTTGAAAGCCATTGAGGCTGTGCATTGTCACTCTTTGATTGTGTACCTTTTGAGCTTTCATTAAAGAAATTAGAGTTGTATGGAATAACTAATCAATCTAGTAAAAAAGTTATTAAATAATACCTTTCAAACAGAATTCAGTATGTAGATATTAAAGGTAAACAATCCTCAGTTGGCAGTGTGTCTATGGGTACTTCAGAGTTCTGTCCTTGGACCTTTTCTTTTTATAGTTTTTATAAATAATATCCCAACAATAGATGAAATCAATACGGTACTATCTATGAAAATGTACAACTTAAATTTAAAATGCAAGAATCTGAAAAAAACAACTTTGGATTGTTTTGCCTCAAATGACCTCCTCTGTAATAACCCAGATTATCATTCTTCGTCTGCTCAAAACTGTGATGTTACATCAGTAGAACTTTTAGGTATCCAAATTAAAAACAAACTAAATTGGGAAGAACATATCAAAAATATTTCAAAAAAAATCAGTAGTCTCCTATTTATTTTAGAAATTAAAACAATATTGTATCTTTTGATTACCTAAAAATGACATATCTAGCTTTGTTTCAATCCCATATTGTCTATGGCCTAATTCTCTGCGGACATTCTCCTCATGTAAAGCAGATCCTACTTATTAAAAAAAAGTAATTAGATCCATATTTGGGGCAGGACCTTAGGAGCACTGCACACCGTTGTTTAAAAACTGACGATAATGACAGTAATAAACTTGTACATTTTACACGTTCCTATGCACACTAAAATTAACCTATATACTTACTTAAACTATCAGGCAAGAAATACACGATTATAATACCCAGGGGAAATAAAAAATTCATCCACCATGGCACCGATTTAATTAACTTAATTCAGTTAATTGGAATTAACTGAAAAGTCTCACAAAGTAAATTGTGTAATTTTTGTCAATAAATGACCTGATAGAATTCAAGAATTAACAATTCATCAATTTAAAAATAAATTAGCAAATTGGCTTTTAGATAATCGGATTGTGAGAATTTATGGCCTGTTTAACTAATAACATACCGTAAGCAGACTGTATCTTTTTAATTTGTACAGTAATTATTCTTCTGTTTTTTAATTTATTCTACTTCCTCCTGCTTTTATTTAAATTCTATTATTTATTTGTGTTATTAATTGTCTTATTTAATTATGTTATTGTCTTATATATATATTTATGTTATTATTTGTCTTACTCATTTATGTTATTGATTGTCTTATTTATTTATCTGTACTTATTTATTTACATCATAGGCCAATGTTTCATTTACGACAATTTACCCATGATGTTTAATTATACTTTAATTATAGAATAGATGGTGCTCATTTATTCTAAGACTTGACGGATCCTGTGTTCTTGAATGGTTAATGGATATAATTAATTTTGAATCTATATTACCTAATGGCTGCTAATCGTGATTTGCTGCGAAAGTAATTTTTCCATTACATCTCAAAAAAATAATTGTTATAGTCCAAAATAATTGTAAAATTCGTATTCAGCACACAAAAAAATACTTCAAATAAAAAAGACGATTCGAATATCATTTAAATTCAGAGAAATATTTTTAAAATACAAAAAATTGTCACATTGGTTTTTTTTTTTTTATTTTGTATTCAGTAATATACTTGATTTCCACAGAAAAAAGCATATCTTGTGAAAATATAGCAAATTCCTGGCCCATTTCAAGCAGTTATCAAATTTTATTTGGTGGCAAGAAACAGCATAGCTACCAAAAGTATACTTGTTCCCAAATGACAAAATTTCACAAAATTTGAGTAGACCCTATCCACTTCACTGTATTTACGACAAAAAATTATAGAACCTATTTTTCCTCATTTTTTTACTTTTTCCAGCTTTTCCGCTGAAAACAACTATTCTTGTTTCTTGTCCTTGTATCTACTATGAAAAAATTACAGCCAAAAATCTACAAGGCCCATATTCTATAACAATAACCCATCGAAATGTTTGTTATTTTTCAAGAACTTAATGTGCTTTTTACACTGAACATGAATAAGCAAGTGGTTTGGCAATAAAATTATTTAAATCGCAGCGATCAGCACATTTTTTACTTATTTTATCTATCCGGGACCTATATTTCCTCAATAAATAGACTATCATAGAAAAATTAACAAATCATTTTCAGTGTTGATTAAAAGTTGGAAAATCACTGTTGTGTTTGGTTCAAATTATTTAAATTTATTAAAACATATGGTAATACTATAGTATTATTTAGTCAACCTCAAATCTTTTCATTCTTTAATCAAACATTTTTGGGATGTAAATACCAATATTTAGTCAAAATTAGGTGTCGGAAACATAGAGTTAGTATCATTAGTGTTACATCACAGTACACTGAGGCCACCCATATACATCACGCTGCGGCAGTTATGGTTTGGTTAGGTTAGCATGGCCTATTGTAGAATATGTTTTTACACATTCTACTGACTGAAAAGTGAAAATACATTATCACAGGTTCATTCTACAATACACTAACCTAATCTAACCATAACTCGCTGCCCGATGTCTCCTAAATTTCAGTGATAGGGCGAGGACATTAAATCTTCTTATCGCTTTGCAATGTGAACTATATAGCTTTCCGACACTTGATTTTCATTTTTTATTACTAAGTGAGGACTACCTTATCATAATATTGTTGACTACCTTATCATAAGTTGACTGAGTAATTGTATACTTTTACCAAACATATGCTTAGGTCAGAGAAAATAATGTATTGTTGACGATGTTTTTATTCATGAGTAAAGTCTAGTATGTGTGAAACATGAAGCTTAAGTGTGGTTAGATAACTTTCCTCACAACTTATAACTTTGATTAATTTACACTCAAACTAGTATTTTGTTTATTCAATCTTTAAAATTACACTAAATAACCTATGGCCTATATAAATCCAAAAATACTCACACTCGTGGAAAGACAGTTTTTAGTTCTACCAACACAGTTTAGTATGCAAATGGGCTGAGCATAAACTAGAATATCTTAATCTAGCACATTAACGAACATTCTAATCTAGAACATTAAGATGAGAAGGATTAACTATATTCCACTTCTTATCTCTTCTTGGTTAATAAGACTATGACATAGTCCAATCTAGTAGCCTTAAATTACTATTTACAGTCTTAGATTCAAATAGTAAGTCTAAGAGTTATTTATACTCTGTTGATATGACGATTGTTTTGTTTTAGCAATAATTGTCCTATCAACCTGATGTGATTACAATATTAAATAACCATTTTTAGAGTACAGATAAGGCTAGGCTGTCCTAATTAGTACTGATATTATCTTGACAGCCACTTACCATAGGATTCTGACATAATGTTATAAAAATAAGTTATATTCTTCAGGTATCTTTTAGGCATACTCCATAATGCAGAAATAAATATTAAAAAAGGCAATAATTATTGTATGTTGTTTTCTTGCAAAAGGCAATAATTATTGTATGTCGTTTTCTTGCAACATTTAAAATTCGAAAACTACTCGTTTTGTTATGAAAATGACACGCAATGCAGAAATTGCAGATATAACAAAAACAAGATGAATGTTGCAGTGTTGCACTTTTGGACAATATCCACAATCGGCACAATCACATTGACAATAAGAACTTTGAAAAACACATCTAGCGAACAGCGACTTGCGAGTAGCAGCTGGCTTGACATAAAATTAGCATTGACTTTACTATATAAAAATCTCTGTATCTGTATAAAATATAAAAATCTTTAATGATACTAGCGTAAAATGGGTGAAGTAAAAGTCAACAAATCATGCCCTCTTATATCACTGAACTATGATTAAAAAAGCTATCAGCGTATATAATCAGGATTTGCTTTGAGATAATATAATATTAACTGGCAATTGATACAACCATGTACTTGCCTTATTAATTTGGAATGTAATCTTAAAAATTACATCTTAAATATGGGTCAATGAAACTGTGTACGTGTATGTGAGGGTAAGTTAGGTGGGTAAATAAATACTACCATAGAAGGTCTATGATACTACTGTCCGAAAATGGAAGGGGGGTGAGCATTACCATTGTATATGTATGAGTTGTCACTAGTGTCTTCACCACCGTACGTGAATGTATGGGCAAGGGCGTGGTTACCAATGTACGTGTGGGTGGGTATGAGGATTATTTATTTCCAATGGTTTTACCATTTTGTTACAAATTATAAATAAAATAATATCAAGGTGGTACAATAATTAATTTTGACATGCAAATTAGTGTTAATAAGTAGCCTACTGTGTATGAATTACATATATGACTTACTAGGATTGCCATACGTCCGTATTTTGTACGGACTGTTTGTATTTTACATTCTGTGTCAGTACCGTACAAAGGCAAACATGGTAGGTGTCCGTGTTTTCGTTCTTTTGGCATTAAAAATCTATATTTATAAAAGAGGATGTTTGTATATATGTATATATATATGTTTGAAGTTTATGCGCTGCCAAACCATCCAACCGATCGCCATGAAACTTTAGGATGTTATCCAGTATACTCCCGAGATGGTTTCTGTGAAGTTTGATGCAGATCCGTCCACAGGGTCCCGCCCCACGGGCTCTTAAAGATCCCATGTTATTCAAATGGAGAATCTGAATTGTTTACAAAAAACATATGACTGTGTGGTTTAATGTAGTTTCACATGCCATAAGCAGATTGAAGTTCTCACAACAACAGAACTGTATATGTTTTGATTTATCGTAGTTCTACATTTCACCTTGAGAGTGTAGCACACACTACTTTTACTTGATCAGGTGATCTGTATTTGGTGTTAACCTTTTTTCCTAGGTAATTAAAACATGTGGTGAAGCGTGAAAATAAAAAATAAATAATTATTTGTTTTACAGTTTACTTTTTATGACATGCCTCCTAAAAAGGTATTTTTTTATTTTTTATTTATAGTTCACAGAATACTGCTTAAGAGTCCTGGTAAGGTCGTAGATCGATCTTCCTCACGAGGTGACATGCCAAGATCCAAAAATGGGACTGTAGCAGAGTGTCTTGGTGAGGCCGCAGGCCGAGCATACCTCACGAGCGTAGCGAGTGACGACGGGGTTGGCACGCGAAGCGTGCAGGGGTGCCCCCTAGTTGTTTATATATTAGTAAATTGTTCTTACTAGTATTTGTTTATATATTAGTAAATTGTTCTTACTAGTAATTGTTTATATATTAGTAAATTGTTCTTACTAGTAATCTATATTTATAAAAGAGGATGTTTGTGTGTGTGTGTGTATATATATTTATATATATATATATATATATATATATATATATGTTTGAAGTTTATGCGCTGCCAAACCATCCAACCGATCGCCATGAAACTTTAGGATGTTATCCTGTATACTCCCGATATAGTTTCTGTGAAGTTTGATGCAGATCCGTCCACAGGGTCCCGCCCCACGGGCTCCTAAAGATCCCATGTTATTCAAATGGAGAATCTGAATTGTTTACAAAAAACAGATGACTGTGTGGTTTAATGTAGTTTCACATGCCATAAGCAGATTGAAGTTCTCACAACAACAGTCAGGGCCACCCAGATACTTTTGGTGGCCCCGGGGCAAAGTTTACCATGTGGCCCCTTCAAAATAAATTTAATTACTCTGATTGTCAAATATACTATAATTGATATTTTACTTTTAGCACATTCTACGATATTCTCACCATCTCTTTCGTTAGATTACTATTGTACGAGTAATTAAGATTCTTGTATATTTTAAATATTTAACATCGTTAAAAGAACAAACATGTACTACTATTACATTGGGCAATCGACAATCTTAAGAGGATGTGGGTTGTATGATAACTCATATACTATCACACACAAAAAGGAATTAGTGTACATTATAAAGATGTTCTATAAATGGAGATTCGTAGTATTGACGAGTCTGAGCGTGTCTCTTTTGCACAAATCTTTGAGTTGAACTGAAAGTTTTTACAGGGATATTTAGACTCTCTTAATTAAGTACAAAAAACAAACTATTAAAATTGTTTAGGAGTCTAAGATTGGCCAAATTAAGACTAGAATGTTTAATGTAGTATTCAGATATATGATTATTATAGTTTAAATTGAAAACAAATCTAATATAATAACACACCAACATATTGCTGACGATCAGAAAGGTAAGATCGTATCCAGCTACTTAGTATCAATAACACTGTACGTGTATGGGTGGGCAGGTTGGTCATGTACGATAGGGTGGGTGGGAGGGCCTATTAAATCGTGAGTGATAGGGTGGGTGGGAGGATCCATCGAGTCATGTGGGATAGAGTGATTGGGAGGGTGTGGCTACCATTATACAGTGGTGTAGACCCACCCACCCACCCTTACACAGTGGTATAGATACAAGCAACGGACGCTTATAGGACGCCATATTTTACTGCTCTTGGTTGAGAATAAGAAAATGTCCGCGTTCTATTTGGACCAAAAAGTTAATTTTTGTTTAGTGATGTTTGTTCAAAGATAGGACTGTAACATATGTATTTTTCATGTAGTCTCCACCGTACGGCTCAACACTGATATGAACTATGTTGAGTGATAGGGATGGGCGATATTTACATACCGGTGACTTTATCACTGGTATTTGCTTGTCACCGATAGTCACTGGTACAGAAAGTAAGAAATACCAGTGACAGGAGTTCAGTACAGCTTGTACTGCAATTTCCGATCATCATACACAGTTAATTAGTCTTAAAATAGACCTTCGACCGATAGACAAACAGGAGCCCCAGTACAATGAAATGTTTTATAAATCACAATAGTATTCGTCATTTTAAATACCTTTTGAAAATAGAAACGTGGCAAGAAATATTTTCTTCTGTTGAAATAAATTATATGACCAATAAGTTCATGTATATTTTGGACTTCCACTTTAATGTGGTCTTTCCATTAAAGAAGACTAAGCTTAAGAAGGTGACTTTTAACAGTAGACTTACATTATCTTCTCAGCTTGCTTCCCTGCGTGACAGAATGAGAAGTCTGTATTATATCAGTAGGGATTCGGATTGGTCGAGTAATGAAAGAAAAGAATATAGTAGAATAAAACGAACTTTCAAAGACAGTATCAAGCGGGAAAAGTCTGTATATTTTTCTAGTAGAATACAATCATCAAATGATACTTCTAAGACAATTTGGGAGATAATTAATGAAAACAGATCATCTCTTAAAAAGCTTTCCTTCCAAAATTTACAAATTAGATATGGCAACAATCACATAATAAAGGATCCAAATTTAGTATCAAATCTTTTCAATTACTACTTTGCTACTGTTTCTGATCGCTTTCCTGTACCTTCACCTTTTCACATTCGAATTTTTGTAACATTTCTTTGCTTAATGAGTCTTTCTTTTTAACTCCTGTTACAGTGAACGAAGTTATCAGCATAATTATATCACTTAAAACAGATAGTTCGGCTGGTTTTGATGGCATTTCGTCTAAACTTTTTAAAGATTGCTACGATTTCTTAGTCAAACCATTATGCTTCATATTAAATCATTCATTTAAAACAGATTGCTTTCCAGATGCTTTAAAAACTTCCATAGTTAAACCCATGCATAAAAAAGGTTCATTCGAGAAGCTAGACAATTTCAGACCAATTTCTTTGATCTCCACTTTTTCTTAAGTGATGGAAAAGGCATTTTGCAATAGGCTGATGCAATTTTTGCCAAATCATAATTTAATTTACAGGTATCAATTTAGATTTCTTAAAAATAGATCTACCTCTCATGCAATCTTTCACTTGATAAACCAAATTGTCTCTGCATTGGATAGGGGTCTATGCGCAGCTGGAGTCTTCGTCGACCTGTGCTAGGCGTTTGATCTTGTTAATCATGATATTCTGATGGACAAACTGGAGTGTGTTGAAGTAAGAGGAGTTCCTTTATTCTGGATAAGATCTTACCTAATGAATAGGAAATAGCATATAACGATTCCTTATATTGACAGATTAAGGGGACTTAGGCATAGCTTTTCTCATGTAGTACAGATGAAAAACGGTGTCCTCAGGGATCAGTAATTGGTCCTTTACTTTTTCTTCTGTTTGTAAACGACATAAAATCAGGCGTTTCTAGGGCAGATATAAGCCTTTTTGCCGATGATACAGCTGTGTAAATTATTGAGCCAAGTAAACCCCTTTTGGGTCAAAGTCTTACGATTGAAATGAATTGTTTGCTTCAGTGGTTTAGTTCAAACAACCTTGTGGTTAACATGGAGAAAACTAGTATCTTAAATTTTTCTATTACCAAAAAGGAGAGTGACCATGGAATGCATGCTTTAGGAGATTCTTTAATATGCCCTGTAAAATCTGTCAAGTACTTAGGGTTGCTTATAGATGATGACTTGCGCTTTAATAGCCATGTAGATATAGTAGCAAGCTTGTTGAGCTCAGGAACTTTTGCACTAAGAGTTCTAACATCGCAGCTTGAGTCTTGTCATCTCCTGACAGCTTATTATGGGATAGTTTATCCACATCTCTCATTTTATGGAATATCTATTTGGGGCTCTGAAACCAGTAGAACTAAGCAACTATTCAAACTTCAGAAGAGAGCCGTGAGGATCATCTTCAAACTGAGAAGAACCGATTCATGCAGAGAATGGTTTGAAAACCACAATACATTAACACTTCCATCCATTTATATATATCAAACACTGTTTTGTCATAAATAACCCTGACCTTTTTTGAATGGAACCATCTCAATGCTCCGATAGCTTCAACCTCCGAAGTAAAACAAATCTACCAATACCTAAACACTGGACCTCCTTTTTAAAAAAAACATTTATTAATGAATGGTATTAAATTATTTAATTCTCTGCCAGCCCCACTAAAAATTAAAATGGATGCAAAACCTTTTAAAACCAGAAAGGCTTACTTTTGAGTGAAGAATATTATAATATAAATGAGTTTCTGCAAAGTAATTAGTAATTAATGTTGTAATTATAATTCTAGGAATATATATGTATTCTTTGTACAGTATTGTTCACTAGAATAATTGACTCATGCCCATGTACTAATTGTATTATATGGCAATTAAGCTTGATTTATTGATTGATTGATTGAAGTGGATATCGAATACTGCGAATGCGCATGCGCACCATACGCACGGCACTTGACACCGATTCACTTGTCACTGAATTGAAATTGGATCTGGACATGGTTGGGTAGGTACCCAAACATCTACTACCAAAACGATACTACATGATCGGTCACTGAAATATCGGTGTTTGGTGACGCACTGACGGCGACAGCTCATATAGCTACCAGTGTCTTTCGACCTTGACACGGCCGGAGTAGGGTGAAGGCATCAATTTTAATGTCTGTTTTTTATACCCAACCTAGAGCAAGCAAAATTATATTTATTTATTGCCCTAAAAAACTAAAACAATGTGGGTTTTTAAATAATTATTTAATTTAACTAGTTTACGACTGGATATATAAGAATTCATCTACATACAATTAGGTTGTTTTAGTTATTGTTATATTTTTTTAATGGATATAACTTAGAATAATACAAAGTAGGCCTACTTGCAAAAATTTTAATTAAAACCATTCTAAATAATTGTATTGTTTTTGTTTAATAAATCTACATTTGTCAAAAAATACACTTAAGTAATTTAAGCAATATTGGGAAACATTATCATAGTCTAAACTGTGTTCAATACAACACCACTACACTTGAGACGGACGGCGGTGGCTGGTGACTGGCCTTACTCCGGCCGTTACCGGTGACAGCTGTCACCTGTACAAGTCACTGGTATGTGGTCATTGTCACTGGTATTCAAATGTCACTGGTTCGACGATCCCTAGTGAGTGAGAGACCTGACTGACTCAATACTTCCACCTTCACCAGTCGTTTGCTGCGTGGTGTTGTAATAAACATTACATCACTTAACTTTTGTGTTGTATCACTTTCCGTTTGATTTTATGTTGCCTACAAATTATTTTATTAAAAAGATAAATGTTTCTCTGCAACGTCGTTGATTCTTTTCAGTAATTTTATCATTACTTGTTCAATTTTACAATGTTTTTATTCTTTTATTAATTATTGTCGTTTATATAGTTTATCAATGATATTAGCTGTAACATAGAGTCAGCTAAATATATGTTTTATTCTTATTAAACATATTATACTTACATGTAGTGGTAATGCATATTTACTAACCTAAACATTATATACCATAGGCAGATGAAATACCAAACACGCATAACTTTCATCACTGTGCTATATAATAATAAAACTGAGAGTAATTACTAAACAGTAGTTCTTAAATTTCTGTTTCTATTTTTAAAATATTCTGGTGGGTGCTTAGTATTGTTCAGTTTTGACACATAACCTTAATATAATCATGTTACCGTATTGGATTCTCTCGTCCGTCTTTAGATATCTCTTTTTCCTTTTGGCTGCCCTGAATTCAAGTGCATCATCATCATCATCTGATTAGATAACTCAGCATCCGAATTGTTTACCCTTATTCGCAAACTGGGCTGTTTCCAAATTAGACCCAACCACCCCAGCCCCTTCACGCCTGTTATGATTACCGTGCAACTATTGCCTGTAAATACTGGTTTGTTTTCATAATTTGTGACTAACCCCTCATCACCTTTTTAATTAAAATGGGACATAGTTTTCAATAGTACTTGGATTTTCTATTTGATTATAACAATATTTGTTGTAGTATGGAAAGAGTGTTAACTATTGTTTCAAAGTCTTTTTAGCAATTCAACAAGCGCGCATATGTATATTTAGAAGATTATTGTATGTATCTTATGTAAATTGTATGATGTTATTTATTATTATTGTAGTTTATGTAGAGTGTGCTCTAGCATGGTACTATTTATAAAATAAGATCTAAATTTAGTATTTCAAATAAGTTATTTGTTTGCAAATTCCTTATTATTATATGATAGCATAAACCATACTTTTGTTGGTTCTGTTTTAGTTTTGTTTGATGGCATGGTTTGTTGAGTAATACTCTTATTTTGAATTGCAATCTTAATAAGTAGGCTAGTTTTTGCATATTGCCTTGTTTTATTTTTTTCTCTGAATGATAAATGTAAAAATGGTGATTACCGTTTATAAATAAAATAATAAAAAAATAAATAAATAAATAAATAAAAAGATGTACACCCATAAATAAAGAAAAACATACTTTAACAGGTTTAAAATTAGCATTTTAACGATTTAATTTTCAAACATATTTCGAAGGAGGTCCCCCAGACCCTCCGCCTCATGTTTTATAGAGGTGTGTAAAACCACAGTATACTTATATTTTATTTTTATTTTTATTTTATTTTATATACGGTATTCACCATTTTTACAATAATAAATGAGTATAAACAAACCAGTTTTGAAAAACAACGATTAAGCTAACAATAACGAATACATAAGATAAATCTAACAATAAGTGACCAGCAATACGCTATTAAATAACAGAAGTGCTAAAAAATATATATAAAAAAAAAAAAACTAAACCATAGGAATACAAAGAAATAATAGGAATTGAGCACGCAAAATATAAAGAGAACACTACAACATAACCATACTTAAGTGTATAGCAGGCATAACAATATATACTCCATTACTAGTTTAAAATGTATATAACATAAACAGTAACATATCAAAACCAGAACATACTGTACTTGAAATATTAATTCATAATCCATACAATAATCAAGTAAATAATATAACTAAAAAAATATGAATAAATAAAACAAATAGCTAACGGACATGACAGGCTGTATCAATTGATGAAACCGTTACAAAAGCAAGAAAGTCTTCTTGAGGGATGCCACACTGTTACAAAGAAGTCGTGATGTGGAGAAACAACATTTCCAAGTTCATGAAGTCTGGGAATGATGCTATGACGTTCATAGTTTGTGGAACATTGATGGTGACGAAAAATGTCTTTGGATCGGGTAAATGCGGGTACTTTTATATCAATAAGGCCAAGCAATTCGGGACAGTCAACTTCACTTCTGACGATTTTTTGCAAAAACACCAAATCATGCATTTGTCTTCTCTTCATCAAAGGATCCAACCCCAAACTCTTCTCTACAACTTCCAATGGCACCTGGGAGTAATTATATCCAAGCTTGGCACCCACAATTCTCACAAAACGGTCTTGAATTCTCTGTAGCCTCTGAATATGTCCAAGCTGGTAAGGGGACCAGACAACGCTTCCGTACTCCAGGACAGACCTGACAAGTGGAGCATATACCATCCTCATCGCCTCAACACTGAGTCCACTTCTTGACTTCCTGATCACAAGTCCAAGCATTTTTGAAGCTTTCTTAACAACTGATTCAACATAATCATCCGGGTTCAGACTAGAAGAAATCATCACTCCAAGATCACGGATTGTAGTCTTACGGCAGAGTATGGAGTTGCACAGAGTATAATCAAATAGAATGGGTGTAATCGTCCTGTGAAAGGTTAGTATACCACACTTTCCTGCATTGAGCATCATTCCATTCAAAGAGCACCACTCATTAATGTCAATAAGACAGTCCTGTAGACGTTGACAGTCCAGAACAGATGATATGGGACTGAAAACTTTAAATCATCAGCAAATAGCAAACATTTCAATTTGACAACTTTGACCAAATCATTTATGAAGATGGTAAACAAAAAGGGCCCCAAATGAGAACCCTGAGGAACTCCAGATTTAGTTTGAAATTCACGAGAGGTTGCGCCCATGAATTTAACAGAAAGTCTACGGTTTGCTAGGTAAGAAGAGAACCACTTAAAAAGACTTCCATTAATGCCATATGCGTCCAGCTTGGCAAGGAGATGAGGATGGCTGACAGTGTCAAACGCCTTGGCAAAATCTATATAAACACTGTCAACTTGCTTTCCAACACTAAAAGAGGAGATAATGAAACTCTAATACAAGGCAAGATTTGTTACAGTCGATCGACCCTTCATAAACCCATGTTGTTCTGGAGTAAATATGTTTCTAAAGGAGAAGCTGATAGAGTCGATGACAAGGGACTCGAACACCTTTCCAAGGGCTGGCTGGATTACTATTGGGCGGTAGTTACGTACATCTTCAGTATTCGAGGATTTGTGAATGGGCACAACGAAACTTGATTTCAGAGTATCCGGAAACAGTCCCAACTGCAAAAGCTCATTGAATACAACAGTTAACTGGGGAGCAAGTAAGTTACTGCAACTCTCGTCAGGTCCTGTTCCTTTAAAGGGGTCTAGAGAGGCAAGCTTCCGTTCAACATCAGCAACAGATAAAATACACGATGATAGGTTGACTTGCTTATCGAAGACATAATTTGGAACGGTAGCATGAGAAGTAGAGTAAACCGATGAGAAGTGATCCGCAAAAAGATTGCATACAGCTTGAGCGTTAAAGGAGAGATGAGAAAATTAAATATTTATATCTAAATTTATTCGAAGGACCAGGGAATTTTATATTAAAAACGCCCAAAAAGTTATTGTCTATAGAGAGAGTTCGTGGATAATTTGTTGTTGCAAAATGGGACAAAATGTCGAGTAATATGTTGATAATTATAAAAATAAATAAAGTTACACAAATGAAATGATGAAAAACAGTACCTTGTCCAATATTCTAATTAGGTGAGGGAAGGTCCGGAGACAACCGTTGGTGAGGTGGTAGCGAGGTCCATCAATGTCTTGGAGGGAAACGCAACGAACGACAGTTCTCACTTCATTTCACCTTCTTGACACGAATCACGGTAGAACGCTTCTCGCAAAGTTCATCTGCCACGGAAGCACGCACAAAGAAGATCTTGAAGCACAAACTATGGTGGGAGTTCACACAAGAAATTAAATGTACAAAATATCACACACAAAAATATTAAAAGACGTTTAAGAGTGGTTAACAGAGATTTATAGAAAACAATATAGAAAAGCACGAGGCAGAGGGCCTCCAAAAGTGTATATGAGAGAAGTGCGTTGTGAGCCAGGGACGTTACAAGACAGACTGGGGTGGCGTAAGTAAACCCCGCGTGGTGTAAAACGTTTTTAGAACAGTGCATTCCAACCAATCAGATTTCAAGACGACTGACTACGTCATATCGCCTGATTTATGTCGCTTTTAGAAAGCGTTATCCCCCTCTCTCTCTCTCTCTGTTGAGATATTTCAAATTAAAAAATAATACAACTTAAAATGCGCTCTTGGCTTAAAAACTATTTCTTAATGCTAAAGTGTTAACACATTAAATGCTATTATAAAACCTTAAAATATAAGTACTGAACATTCCGGCCCCCTTGAAGCATTGTAGGCTTCAACAACAAAGTCACACAATAGCAAATCACACCACACAGTTTTTAGAGATTGGGGCACGGAACTAGAAAAGAGATTTTAGTCAGTGGGCAGAGGAAACACCTTTACCACTGGTCTAGTAAGGTGTCCATTTGGAGTGCGTAAGTCCACCACGCGCACTACACCATCAGTCCCTGGGTGTACGGCGGTAACACGAGCCAGAGGCCACGAGAGGGGCGGAGAGTTCTGGTGCACTAGCACGAGATCACCAACTTTGATATTCTCACGTGGTTGGGTCCACTTATAACGTTGCTGGAGCGTATGCAAGTATTCCAGCTGCCATCGTTTCCAGATGCGTTGGTGAAGAGTTTGAACCAACTGCCAATGTCGTAGGCGGTTGTCCGGTGCGTCGAGGAGGTCGGGTTCCGGGACCGACGCTAGGGGGGCACCAATCAAGAAGTGTCCCGGAGTGAGGGCAGAGAAGTCAGCAGGATCGCTGGAGAGTTGAGTGAGTGGCCGCGAGTTTAGCATGGCCTCTATCTGAGTGACGAGTGTCATAAATTCTGGCAGTGTCAGGATGTTGTCTCCCATGACACGACGCAAGTGGTGTTTGGTGCTTTTCACAGTGTTCTCCCATAATCCACCTTGGTGGGGAGCAGCAGGAGGGTTAAACTTGAAGTCGATACCTCGAGGAGTAGTGAAGTGAAGCAACCCTTTCTGCGAATCAGTTGAGAACAATGTTTCCTTTAAGATATTTTGAAGGGCGTTATCAGCACCGACATAGTTCGTACCACAATCGGAAAACAATTGAACACACAGACCTCGTCGAGATACAAAGCGCGTGAGTGCTGCAATAAAGGCGTCGGTGGTCAAGTCTGTCACCACTTCAAGATGCACAGCTTTTGTGACCATACACACAAATACACAAATATACACCTTTATGTGTCGAATGCCACGGAGATTTAACACCTTTGCGTTGAATGGTCCACAGAAGTCTGTTCCAGTGGACAAGAATGGTCGAGCGGGAGTCACTCGTGACGGAGGGAGGTCGCCCATTAGTGGGGCTTGATTTCGTGGCTTGTTTCTAAAACATGTTAGACATTGGAAAATGCGTGAGCGTATAACGCTCCTCGCGCAGAGAATCCACACGAATTGGGATAACAGAGACTGTGTTAGCTGTGGTCCAGCATGGAGATTTGAGCGGTGGTGATGATCCACAATGAGGTTTACAACATGATGTTTCTTGGGTAGAAGAACTGGATGACGGACGTCGTGTGCCAGGGAAGAACGGTTGAGACGCCCACCAACACGTAGAATGCCTTGCGTGTCCAGAAACGGTTTCAGGCGCTGAAGTCTTGTTGAGCAGGGACGCCCAGAGCGTAGTGCCGAGATGTCGTCTGCAAATGCAGATTGCTGGACGAGGCCGAAGATCTTGAGTTTAGCTGTGGAGATCTCGGATGGGGAGAGATGTTCCTTGAGACGATTAGCGCTACGGCAGTTGTGTAAGAAGCGCAGAACTAGAGCAAAAATTCGCTCAAGTTTGTCCCACGACGAGAAATTCGTCAGAAGGTCCCAGTCCTTCTGCGGAACGGCAGTTAGGACGACTAGCGACGTCTTCTTGAGCTCATCGGACGATGAGAGGTTCACAGGGATGAACTGCTTAGAGGGCCAGTCCTGTTGAGGGAGGCTGAGCCACGATGGTCCCGTCCACCAGAGAGTGTGGTTCCTTAGCTGGGAGGCAGAAATGCCCCGTGATGCGCAGTCTGCTGGGTTGTCAGTTCCTGCTATATGTCGCCATGAGTCGGGTGATACGAGTTCTTGGATCTGGGAAACTCGGTTTGAAACATACGTATTAAGCCTATAAGGTGGAGTTCGTAGCCATGTGAGTACTACTGTTGAGTCACACCATAAAAAGGTGGTTTGAGGGGTGATTGTCTCCTTAAATATTGACTGACAATGAGTTGTTATCTTAGCGAGCAGATGCGCTCCGCAAAGCTCGAGACGCGGAAGTGTCACTCGTTTTAGAGGAGCGACGCGAGTTTTCGCCATTATGGGGCGAATGATGACGTCACCTGTCGAAAGCTGGCAGCGGAAATACAACACCGCACTATATCCACTTTCTGACGCATCAGAGAATCCATGGAGTTCGACGACGCAAGAGAGTGAGAGTGGAAACGCTCGAGGAATTGAGACATGCACTATGTGCTGCGCGTCAGTGATGAATGAGTGCCATTTTTCGGCAAGTTCGGATGGCAAGGGTTCATCCCAAGACAGACCTGTAGTCCAGAGAAGTTGCATAAAGCATTTTGCTTGCATTATGCAAGGAGAGAGAAATCCACAGGGATCATATATCTTTGTTATTAAGCTCAAGACAGAGCGTTTGGTAGGGCGCTCGTCAGGCGGTATGTTAAGAGAGTATGTGAAACAATCAGTGGTAGGCGACCAATGTAAACCAAGGATAGAGAACTGCGGAGATAGAGATTCTTGCAGAAACACTGGAGACTCGCGATGTCCTTCCGGCAGAGCTTGGAGTAGGCGAGTAGAGTTAGAGACCCACTTCCGGAGTTCGAAACCTCCTTGACGCAGTAGACGGATGAGCTGCTCCTGCAGTTCTAAGGCCGCTACCCCTGTGTCCGCACCGGAGATGATGTCGTCCACGTAGGTCTGTGTCCTCAGCACGCATGCAGCGGAGGGGAAGTTCCCACCGTCGTCGTCTGCAAGCTGGTGCAGAGTCTTGATCGCCAAGTAGGGAGAGGTATTCATGCCGTAAGTAACAGTGTTCAATTGAAATGTTGAGAGAGGATCCTTGGGATGATCGCGCCATAAGATAAGTTGAAATTTCCGGTCATCTGGATGTACTCGGATTTGCCGATACATCTGACGGATGTCACAGCAAAAAACAATATTGTGACGCCTGAAGTGAAGTAGTATGTCACAAATATTTGTTTGGAGTTTGCGTCCGGTCAATAAGACATCGTTGAGAGAAACACCAGTACTGGTCTTGCAACTCGCATCAAAGACAGTACGGAGTTTTGTGGTGGAACTATTTTCCTTTAGCACCCCATGGTGGGGGAGGAAATAGTGTGGCTAAGTTAAATCAGGATTTTGAACTTTGGCCATGTGGTCGAGAGATTGATATTCACTGATAAAATCATGATAGAGTTGAGAAAAGTGAGGTTGAGCGCTTAATTTCCGCTCGAGAGAATGAAATCGACGCTCAGCAATAGGCTGAGACGATCCTAGGGCAGAATGATTTTCCTTAAACGGAAGTCGAACGGTGTAGCGTCCGGTTTCATCTCGAGAGTGAGAAGTGGCGAAGTGAGCATCACATTGTTCTTCTTCTTTGGTCTTCTTCGAATATACAGGAATTTCCTCTTGAAGCCAGAACCGCTGAAGTGATGAATGTAGATCTGCGTCGCTTGCTGAGTGTAGAGAGACATTGAGGCTCGTAGAGGTGAGAGTGGATGCGAAAGGTGCGCTGGGAGCAGTACCCAATACGACAAACCCGAAATGCGTGCCAATTACATGTGGCATATGCTGCCCCAGTGAGAATTGCTCATTAGTGAGTATTTTTGGAAATATACTTCCACCTAAGATAACGTCAATTCGTCCAGGTAAATGGAATGTGGGATCAGCGAGAATGTATCTCTGAGTCTTATTGTAGACTTCTGGGGCTAGAGGTACTCTGGGTAAATCCACGGTCAATTTATCTAATATTAACATTGGCTGGTCAGGAGCAATGAAGAGACCAGATAGAGTGCTGATTGTGAGATGAGTTTGACCTTTTGGTTTTGCCGTGCTTTGGCTGAGGCCAGAGATGTGAGTTTGAGACTTAGTACGGCGCACTCCCAAGAGTTGAGCGGCACGTTCGGAAATTAAATCCGTCATACTCCCTGAATCAAGTAAAGCCCTGAATACATGGGATCTACCTTCAGGAGTTTTTAGTTGTACCAGTAAGGGGCCTAATAGCACGGTGTAACAATCTGGCATAGAGGGGGGTGAATCTTGAGAAACGAGAGTCACCTGAGAATCGTTATGGTTCTCACTAGAGCGATGACGTGTACTGGAGACGCCATGAGCTGTGTTACTACGGACGGGCTGATTAGCAGCATTGCCCGAGGCAGCTTGAAAGTGTACCAATGAATGGTGTTTTTTGTTACACGTGAGACACGTGGCCTTAGATTGGCATTCCTTGAGTTCATGAGCGCCTAAGCATGAGATGCAGCGCTTATGTCTCTTGACGAGCTGATGTCGTTCTTGAGGAGTTTTGTCACGGAAAACCGTACATGAATAGACTTTATGTCCACTCTGATTACAAATGAAACATGGAGGAGGCATAGTCTTGGTTTGAGCGGAGTTAGAGTGAGTTGTGACCATTGAAACATCACTAGAGCGAAAGTTCACCCTTTTTGGCGCAGTCACCTTGTTGCGGGCGTGAGGAGGAACATAGGTAGAAGCCTTTACCTGCGGAACGTTATGAATATTGGCATCTTCAGTTTGGCTGCATTCAGTGTTCAAAAATGTTATTATTTCTTTGACTTCCGGTAATGAGTGAGCAGACGCGTCATTCGAAGAGGTTGACCGGGAAGCTTCCAGCTTTTTTCGTAAGTCGGAATCCATACGTTGGAGGATGAGGGCGGAGAGGAGCGGATTGTTTTCACCTACGTCACAATGTAAAGCTTTCAATGCCTGAGAGTGTTCTGTAAATTGATTGACAAATAGTCTGAGACCCTTGATTGAGGACGAACTAATTTGAGGCAGGTCCAGTAACTGGTTCAAATGGAGAGTTTGTAACCTCCGGGAATTATGGTAGCGATCCCGTAAGAGGTCGTATGCTATTAAGTAATTAGCAGAGGTTAGATTGAGTCCTTTAATTAGGTTTAAAGGTTCGCCGCTCAAAACGCTCAATAAGTACTGAAACTTCATTACTGCACTAAGACTGGCATTACGGTGAATGGTTGTATCAAATAAATTGATAAAGGAAGTCCAAGTCAGAAGATCGCCAGAGAATTTTTGTAATTCTAATTTTGGCAGACGGACCTGAGAGACACTAGAGACCTGAGGAGTCGTACTGACGTCACTCAAAGCCGATGGTGTTTTGGGTTCTTCGACTGGAAGTAGCGTTTCGATTATACCAAGAATATGAGCGTAGACCTCGTTAATAGAGTCCTGATCTTCCGCTAAGACTTCGTCTTCAATGGCCTCATCATCCGTTAGATTTAAGGCTCGTTGCAGGTTAGCCTCAAAATCAGCTTTCTTTTTCTTGACTTCATTAGAGATGGTTGATAAGCTCTTCAGTTGAGCAGGCGTAAGAAGCTCCTTTTGCGTAGCGAATTCTTCAACTTGAGTTTTTATTTTAGCGAAGCGCGCTTTAGTTAACGCTGTGAGACGAGTATAGAGAGCCGCCTTGAAATCAGAAACTTTAGGAGCCATTTTGAATTTTTCAGATACAGTAAGTAGTAAAACAAAATTAAATGTAGATATGAAATACAAGACACTATTGTGAGCAGAGCACTAAGTCGCTAAATATAATTTTCCATATTTTATTTATATCTATTTTGACTTATTTACTACAGTATTAAAATATCGGCAGAGACATCACAAATTATTTTGCAATAAGAACAATAAACAAACAAATAAATAAGAGATTCAAAGTGTGAGGTAAGCTTAATCTGCAATGTTATAACAATTGCAGTCTTGATTGGTTCCACTGAGAACTTTGCTTTGATAGCTAGATTTATTAGTAGCAATGTGTGTGAACACCAGAGAGCAAGGAAAAGTATACATTTTATTTTCAATGAGAAATCAGAGAACTACTTATTTTTAGTTAATTAGCTTCCAATAAGCTTATGTTAATAACACATTAGAGAGAGACATGATAAATAGCTAATTCTTGCTTATTTCAGAGAGAGTGTACAAAACTATAAGTGTACATAACTAGTTTTGTATAGTTAGTTAATTAATTATTAATTCAGCACAAATACAATAAATATGAATTAGGTAATTTAGGTAATTAGTTAAACAAAATTTGTTTACCCTAGCAGAGAAATGTGTGTTTAATAAAGCTTAACTGCTTTACCAAAAGAGACTTAAACTAGACTAATTGACTATACACAATAAAACAATAGTTGACCTCACAAAAACGGAATGAAAAAGCAATATATTGTACAATAAAAGCCGTATAAAACTCCTTTTGTATTTAATTAGCCTTCAAATGCTAATTAGAAAAATAGAATAAAAGATAGCAATTTAATTTAAGATTAAATATATAAGCTTATTTACATAAATGAATTAACTAGCCATTGCTAAAATCCTTATAATGAGAAGCATTGACTAATGCTAGTGACTACCACATGATATGTGAGTAGCGTACTGTCAATAAAGTAAACAAACAGGAGTTGACAACTGTCAGCGCATGCGCTATAGAGCGGATGTGCTGCAGACAGCCTGAGAGAGAGTGAGGGGTTGGAAAAATCAATACTGCGTACCTCGAATCGGCACGCTTCGGAGAAGTTCGTGATTCTCCGTAAGCAGTGCGCCTGGTATTGGGCTAGGGGCGTGGCCTTCGCAAACTGCAAAGAAAGACAACAATTGCAAATGGCGAAAACTGAAGTGAATCGTGCTTTCTATTATCCACAAATTAGAGTTTCTGTATTTCCAAAGAACTGTATCCTAGAAATCCGTTTCGAAATGACCAAAACTATGAGCGTTAAAGGAGAGATGAGAAAATTAAATATTTATATCTAAATTTATTCGAAGGACCAGGGAATTTTATATTAAAAACGCCCAAAAAGTTATTGTCTATAGAGAGAGTTCGTGGATAATTTGTTGTTGCAAAATGGGACAAAATGTCGAGTAATATGTTGATAATTATAAAAATAAATAAAGTTACACAAATGAAATGATGAAAAACAGTACCTTGTCCAATATTCTAATTAGGTGAGGGAAGGTCCGGAGACAACCGTTGGTGAGGTGGTAGCGAGGTCCATCAATGTCTTGGAGGGAAACGCAACGAACGACAGTTCTCACTTCATTTCACCTTCTTGACACGAATCACGGTAGAACGCTTCTCGCAAAGTTCATCTGCCACGGAAGCACGCACAAAGAAGATCTTGAAGCACAAACTATGGTGGGAGTTCACACAAGAAATTAAATGTACAAAATATCACACACAAAAATATTAAAAGACGTTTAAGAGTGGTTAACAGAGATTTATAGAAAACAATATAGAAAAGCACGAGGCAGAGGGCCTCCAAAAGTGTATATGAGAGAAGTGCGTTGTGAGCCAGGGACGTTACAAGACAGACTGGGGTGGCGTAAGTAAACCCCGCGTGGTGTAAAACGTTTTTAGAACAGTGCATTCCAACCAATCAGATTTCAAGACGACTGACTACGTCATATCGCCTGATTTATGTCGCTTTTAGAAAGCGTTATCCCCCTCTCTCTCTCTCTCTGTTGAGATATTTCAAATTAAAAAATAATACAACTTAAAATGCGCTCTTGGCTTAAAAACTATTTCTTAATGCTAAAGTGTTAACACATTAAATGCTATTATAAAACCTTAAAATATAAGTACTGAACACAGCTTCAGGGATGCACTCAGTTCTGCCATCAAGGAAAAATGATCCTTCGGATGAATGGCTGTGTTTAGATCCATTCACAAAGCTCCAAAATGATTTGATGTTCTGAGGGATTGCATCGTTTACATGTCCAATATAGTTAGTGTAACACTGAGAATTGAGATCCTTGCAGAGAGCACGAATACGCTTGAATTCTTCATGATCAGCTAATAGTCGCGTGGTCATATACCGTACTTCTTGTGGCATTTCTTCTTCAATGCAGTTAATTTCTTCAAATCAGCTGTAAACCAACAAGGAAAGCTAGATTTAATTTGTATTTTTTAATTAAATATTAATTTATACTGAGTCCCCCAGGACAAATGGAATAATGTGCATAAATGAAAATCATTAGTAAAAGAAAAATTAGTTGAAAACGCATACTATTCTCTTAATGAATATTTTGATTCTCCAGTGTTGTAACACAATACAGTTAACTTTGTTTCATTTTAGATTTTTGTACATAAGTTGTACAAGTTTGAACTGACAAATATCAAATAATGTGTTAGGCTAACTTTTGATTAGTTAGTTATTAATTAATATTTTTTCAACTTCGACGATTTTGTTAGATATAACTTTTAACTGATTATTTCATTTTGTTTGAATGTTTTATTTGATTGTCACTTACAACATAATGATAAGAAGTTAATTGAGATTAATGTAACTTTACAATTAAGTGTTTTATAATTTGACAATTGTACCTGTCTTTTTACAGTCATAATTCTAATACTGAACGTTATGTACAAATAAATAACGTCTACGTCATATTCAATCATTTGTAAATTGGAGGGTGGTTGAAAGTGTAAAATTACTAGTGTGTGCTTGTACTACTACCATAGACCTTCTATTATACCACTTGTGTATTGAAAGTGTAAATTACTAGTGTGTACTAGGCCTAGTGAGTTTTCATTGCCAACAGCATCAAAATCAGTGAGACATATATTAGGCGATAGTAATTTCATCGAATTTAGTCAGTTTACTTTATTCTCTTTCTGGCTGTGCCTCTCCCTCTTCCATTGGCTTTATTTTTAAATCTTAGTGCTTAATTCGTGACAACTTAGATATAGTCATCCCTGTTGATTTTAGTGATGACGGAGGCAGTGGAAAAGAGAATATTATGATGGTGTTGGTGCGTGGAAGGGGGACTGGGGGAGGATCGTGATTATTGTGGTGATAGTGAATTTAAACAATTTGAACCTGATTTAATCGATTTTGGGTTAGTTATTTTGTGCTAGTGGTGTGCTAAATGAATACATTCCAGTACCTGATACAACCGATACCGATACTTTTAAGTATCAGGTATAAATATCGGTTACAAATATCGCTTTAAATATTAGTTAGTATCAGAGAACTTTGGGCATTTAAATGGCCATATACACAATCAAAAACAAATATTTGTATGAATAATTATTATCGCTATCACAAATAAACAATTGACAGTTCTTACTGACAGGAAATGTTTTTCATAGTGATTAACTAATTCAACTATCGTAATAATTAGAATTGGACACTGATTTGATTTGATTTGAGTGGTTACGCAATAGATACAGATACCTAAAGCAATATTTAAACGAATACTTGTATTCCCCCGATACCAACGAATACTTTAGTATTCACGAATACTAAAGTATTCATTGCCGATACGCAATAGATACAGATACCTAAAGCGATATTTAAACGAATACTTGTATCCGATACTTTTGGAATTGTGTATCTGATACTTCTGCCTGCGTCATGTAACCGATACAAAATATCGGTTACGAATACTTCTTCCCACCTCTATTTTGTGCATTTTAGCTTAGGCCTTTATGTCAGAGATAATATAGAAATTTGAAGAGGTTTTTTTTGGTGGGAATGTGGATTGTCATGGCAAAGCTGTAGGTACCTGTGTTTTATACAAGTAACTGAAGATGTAGGCTTATTTAGGCTGTTCTGTTTCAAATAATAAAATAATCATTTTGTGAGCTTAATATTGTGTTTGTCATATTATTTAATTGTTGTTAGTCCACCAAGTAAATAACAATGTCAATGTCTTCAGTGTCAGAATTTCAAGGCCATTCTACTCATACACTTATTAGAGAACTCTGTAAAAAGATGTGTCCAGGAATTCAACCAGGTAAAAGTACATATAGGCCTATAGTAATTCTTTTAAAAGTAGTTTGCCTTTTCCAGAGTTATTAATCATACTGTTATTAGTTATTAAACTATTCACTGTGTGGGCTAATTATTAAGAAATTTTTTATTTATTTATTTTTATTTATTCATGAGACGCCGATCGTCAAGATATGGGCGAATATGGATTTCGAATGAGTGTAGATGAGCAAATGTAGTCATTGTTACAAACTAAGGCCAACTATTCCTTAGAAAGTGTCATTAATTAATAGCCCAATGACAAATGAACAGCCTGTGGTTATCAGCTGATCCTTCTCAAAATGTGTTATGACTCTGATGTTAAAGAACTGATCCTTTGTTGCCTCGACCTACTGTATCCAACTTACATGATGTAGGTCTAGTCTCCTACCAATATTGCAAATATTGGCGTCACCAAAAATCTCTTGGCCTACAGGGAATAAAAGTTAAAGCCAAGAAATAATCTATGAATAACTTAATCAGTTTTCAATTAGGCCTAGACCTCAATCCTACCATTGTCTACTCCTCTCATTTGAGATGGGTTAGGATCTCCCTTAATGTTTACCCATCTCATTTGAGGTGAGTAGAAATTTGCTTAACCCTTTGAGCTCCAAAGATTTTTTATGAAAAGATATGGAAATTACGATTCTTTAGTAGCGTGGTTGTACTGAGAATGATGGGACCAAAAATGTATAAAATTTCTAAATATTGAGATAGAATAGTGAAATTTGCTTTAAATTGCTCCTTTCC
>JAQJVL010005565.1:0-34537 GCA_035578905.1 Stictocephala bisonia | reverse complement strand
AAAATACCTTTACATTATTATAATACATTTTCTTTATTATTATTTAAAATTAAAATATTTATTAGGGCCACCGAAATCTAAATATAAGGGGGTATATTAGACTGAGCTCGGAAGTCCGTCAGCTCGTGATCCTCTAGCTAACATCTGCCATATGTAACAGAAATAATAAAACAACCCTGATTAGAAAATTTATCTTTTAAAATCTTTACCTGAAATAGAATGAAACAAAATTTAATTTTGTTCAAAGACCCTTGTGGATTACAAACATCGCTATAGAAAAGTGAAGTAGCTCTCTTACCTCACAAACGCTCGCCTCGAGTCGTGGCATAGAACTGCTCAGAGGCAGGCTGGTTTCTAGCATTGTCCACCCCCCGCTTTCTACATTACATAATGATGTTTGCAAGAGCCGACAAGTTGGAAATAATCAGGTTTCGTAGTGTCTTTCCATGTCGAAGGAGGGCCAAATTACATAATTGAGAACTGACGCTTATATCTATGAAATGAAATTAACTGAAACGGTACACATCTTCCATTATACATTTCACTCATACAAATACTTTTTCTCCATTCTAATACTATTTATGTATCCAAATAATATTGACCATTCGAATATTTGCATTCTCTTTCTAACACTTTTTTGCTTATCTTAAAACTTGTCATTACTGTGGAGAGTACCAGTAATTCAATGATTAATTTTGAAATTTTTTTTCAATATGTAATTGATAAATTGATTAATTCTAAATGTTTAGCAAACCAAAAGGGCCAAATGTAACCACTAAACATAAACAAAAAAATTATTTATTTAAAAACTAACTTTTTGATTGTTTCATATTCATATTCATTTTAAGTTTCTTGTTTTGAATTGCAATCATAGAGGGAATATTCAGTTAAAAATATGTGCATTTTATTTCAGGATGATCGGCCATTGTATCCTCCAAAAATAATTGGAACTGAAGTCTTAAACAATCCCTTTCCAGACATTGTCCCACGAGTAACAAAAAGTAAAGAAAAAGAAGACAAACCTGAAAAGAAACCTAAGGTAACTGGAGTAAAGTGAGTTTGTTACTTTTGTCATTAATTAAGAAAATGTTTTAAACGGTATAGTTGTAGAAATTATAAAAACGTTGTTTTAAACTTAAATTAATAGAGCTTCCCATACCAGTATTTTCAGTTGTAAGTAATATTTTGATTGATTTTAAACAAAGCAAACTATCAAACTCGTTATTTCACAAACAATCCTCCCTTTTTTTGTCAAAGCAACTCCTCCCTTATATCTTGACCAATTTAAACGGCTGAGGTGTCAAAAAGTTTTCCTCTGTTTGTAGTTGTGCAATAAGGTCTTAATTCTTAAATATTTTCACCCTAAAGGGTATGGAAAGTCCTCAAAGTAAGTTTTTTGGCCATAAGAATAAGATGGAGAGAGATTTAAATGAATAAGAAATTTACAGCTGTCCATATGTAATGACGATTTCCAAAAAGTTTTAACAGCTGTTGGAATGTAAACAATAGTGTTTGTAATATTGAGGAGGTTAGATCTTTCATAATGTAAAACCAGATAAGGTTGTAAGCGTGTTTTTATTCACGTTCGATTGTAGGGCTCCGCTCTACTGGACTTGAAGGTTTTAATGGTAATCTAATGCAGTTAATTTATTTATTTCATTAATCTTACTATGTTAAACAAAAATAAATGAAATGAACACATTTGAAATAGGCAAAGTAATATAATTGGGTGTTTATACTAATAAGTAGGTAGCAACGCAAGTAATAAGAGTGATATACTATAAACAAATTTAATAATGTGATTTTACGGTATACAGTTAACCTACTACATATTATTTGTCGTCAAGAGCACAGTGAGTGACGGGGTTGGCACACATGCTCCCTAATATATATTTACTGTCTCTCAGCGGCCAATATTTATTTATTTAGATAGGAAATTTTATTTGAAAAATATAGGGTTGTTTTTATTTTATTAAATAAAGTTTTCTCCAGTTTGGAACTGTTTT
The DNA here is from genome assembly GCA_035578905.1 of Stictocephala bisonia. Lineage (NCBI taxonomy): Eukaryota > Metazoa > Arthropoda > Insecta > Hemiptera > Membracidae > Stictocephala > Stictocephala bisonia. The sequence continues at coordinate 32,531 of JAQJVL010005565.1, read as the reverse complement.
GTGTGTTACTATTTTATCCAGTCATAAAAGCCTAAAAATCTTTGTTATAAACTAAGATAAAATAATAAAATAAATAATTTAATTATAATTATAGAGTTGTAATAAATAAATATATTCCACTTTTGTTGCTAACAATCTTAAATTTGTAACAAAATAGGCGTCTTTAATCTTTGTATGAAATCACATTATGTAATTACAGTAGAGCGTCGATTATCCGAAGCCCGGTCATCCGAAACGTCGGTTAACCGAAAGGCTTAAAAACACCAAATACAGTCATCTATATTACTGTAACGCCCGCCAAGCACGGGGCGCATTCAGTTCAGCGAGCGACAGGCCGATGCACTACGTCACCGCGCCGGCGCGGCTGCCTACGTGACTAAACTCTCGTCCGCCATGGTAGTTCGCGCCACTGCCATAGTGCCGCGCAAACGCAGTTACTCATTTGAGTCAGTTGCCTGTGGGCAGTCGTCAGTGACAGTTCGTTCCGTTTTCTGTTGAGCTTTGCAATTGTGAGACAATGTTGGCTAAACGTAAACGTGTAGTGCTTAGTGTTTCAGACAAACTTAAAATATTAGAACAGTTAAAAAACGGTGCTAGTGGATCGAGTTTAGCTCAGGAATATGGTTTCGGAAATGCAACAATATCCGACATTAAGAAAAAAAGTGAAACAATAACAAAGTTTGCGTGTGTTCTCGACAGTGAAGATGGAAGTCTTCATAGAAAAACCATGAAAATGGCAGAGAACCAGGACTTGGACACAGCAGTGTACACATGGTTTATGCAGGTACGTGGGCAAGGACAACCCATAAGTGGCCCTTTAATTTGTGAGAAGGCACTGGAAATGAATGGGAAACTTGGTGGTAGCACTGAATTTAAGGCAACAACTGGCTGGTTGAAACGTTTTAAATCCAGGCATGGTATCAGGGAATTAGATATCCAAGGGGAAAAGCTCTCTGCTGATACAGAAGCAGGAGAAAAGTTTACAGATTCCTTTGCAAGTTTGGTTAGTGATGAACGCTACGAAAGCAGCAATGTCTACAATGCAGACGAAACTGGACTTTATTGGAAAAAAATGCCTACAAAATCCTTAGTTTCAAAGAAAGAAATGTCTGCTCCTGGTTTTAAGGCTAGCAAATCCTGCATAACAGCAATGGTATGCGCTAACATAACTGGAAGCCATAGGCTCCCGTTGCTTCTCATTGGGAAGTCCAAGAATCCTCGGTGCTTTAAGGGAATCGTAAAATTACCCGTCACCTATAAAAATCAAAAAAACTCATGGATGGACACAAGCATTTTTGTTGAATGGTATGACACAGTATTTATACCAGAGGTAAAAAAGCGTCAGATTGAAACTGGGAGTTCTGGAAAGGTTTTACTTCTGATTGATAATGCTCCAAGCCATCCTTCAAACCTCTCACTGGATAAAGAAAATGGCAAATTTAAAGTGGTTTTTTTGCCCCCGAATGTAACCTCAGTCCTCCAACCAGTGGACCAAGGGGTTATAGAAAGCTTCAAACGGTACTACAGGAAATCTTTGCTTCGTATGGTTCTGCTTGGGCAAGAGGAGGACAAAAGCATTCTTCAACTTTACAAAACAGTAAACATGAAGGATGCTGTTTATATGGCTGCAGAAGCTTGGGATTGCGTTAAGGAAACCACCCTCAAGAAAGCTTGGAATAAGCTTTGCCCCAATGAGGCTGCTTCCACACCTGAAGAGCCCCCGAGCCAATTTGCGTCAGAATTGGTTGGACTCATGAATCAGACTCCAGGATTTGACGATTGTGATCGTCAGAATATTAATGAGTGGTTGGAATGTAATATTGATGACCCTGGTTATGAGGTGATGACTGACGACGACATCATAGCCCAAATCCAAGAAAACAATGAAGATGAAGAAGAAGAGGATTGTGACATGGACCTCGATGAAGAAAAGGGCCCATCCCACGATGAAGCTTTTCACTGCCTTGAGACTGCAATGCTGTGGTTAGAAAAGCAAGAAGAATGTGATCCGGTTCAATTGCTGTCTTTAAAACGACTGCGAAATCTAGCAGCAAAAAAACGAGTCTCTGGACTCAAACAAAAATCTATTTTGGACTTTTTTTTTATGTTTTGCTTCAGTACATGTATTGTTTCTGTTTTGTTCTCTTTGTAGTTTTGATTTCGGTTCTGTTTTCTGTATTCTGGCTGTACCATTGTGTTAGATAAAGTGCTCCATTTAAATAAAATAGAAATGTAAATTTGAAACAAATGTACAGTATTGTAAAAATAAATTTTGACGTTGTTGAAAACAATTTATAGTATTTTGGCTCATTTTTCCCGTCAATGACCGGTTATCCGAAAAATCAGTTATCCGAACACCCTAAATCCCCAATTGTTTCGGATGGTCGACTCTCTACTGTAATTTGATTTATATTAATCTTGGTTTAAAGAAAATTGTAAAGTTGTTTACTTAATAAAAACTAGATAGTCAATCTTTTAATGTTTAAGTTTAAACCTTATTTTATACAGAGGAGTGTAAGGACAACTATACAAGATCGTTTTAGTTTAATTAAATGTAGTTTAACATTAAAAGTATGACTTAAAATGAATATAACACAACAATTGCAAGAGAGTATATGTCTGTTTTTCTAGTTGGGATTCTTTATTGGAGGGTAAAGAAATATTTTAAAATTAAATAAAAATTATTTTAATTTGAGTTTATATCTTCTTAGTTCTGCTAGCTTTTAGTTGAATTTCAACAAAAAAAGTATCAGTAGCTTATCTACAATATGTCTGTTAGGTACGATTTTTTCTTAGGTAGGCTTGATTACGAGGAACACTACATTTGTGTTAGTTTTTTATATTTTATTTTCAGTGAATTTCTGTAGGGGCCTACTCTTAACAGAAAGAATTTAATAATACATATTGTGTTTTTCATTCTGTAGTAAGCTTAACTAATGATCTACTTAGAAGGAAGCTAATATGCTACAAATTATTTGTTCAGGAATTATAAGCTTCTGTCTTTTGGAGAGGAAGCAGAGGAAGATGAAGAAGAAACTATCGAGGTTTCCAAAAAATTTTCTGGAAAAAGCAAATCAACTCATGATTTGCTCACAGATCCAAAATTGAGCTCAATGCCTGCTGTACTAAAAGATGATGTGGATGATAAAAAAGATGATAGCTCAGACGAGGATCATGAAGCCAGGTGTGTTACATGTATTATTATCACTAAAGCAAACAAACTTACTAATACTTCATTTCAGATCATTGAGCAGAAAGACTAAAGCTAAACATAACTTAAGATAATCAAGTTCATTGTTATCTTTAAGACAAATTCTTCAAAGAAATTCCTTAAGACAAATCATGTTTCTCATTCAAATTCATCCTGATTGCTATGAAGTAGAATAGTCAACCAATCCTTGACATTAATAATCCTGGGGAATGTTAGAAGGCCTAGAGTAAATAAAGATGTGTTTAAAAATTCCCATCTTTTTTAGCACCAAAATTATACAATTTTTTACCCATAGAATTGAAGCAAATTATGAGTATAGGGAAATTTTCAAATGAATTAAAAAATTGGTTACTTGATCAAAAAGATGTACAAAACATGTTTGATGTTATAGTTTAAATTTAACAATCTTTAGAAAAAATAGTAAAAAGTAATATTAAGAGTTGCCTTATATATTGTAGTATGTTCTTTTGTTCATTATTAGTGTAAACTTGTAAATATAGAATTTTAGGTTATGATTAGGAATAAAATAAATCTATTAATAGTAACACTATTTTGTTAAGTTGTTTTTTAAGGGGAATATTGTGTTTCGTTTGTATTGGAATAAGGATTGCCAAATGCCACAGGAGCCACGTTATCAGTAGAAGCAACATAATGGCTGATAATTAGTGACAGGCATAGTGAACACCAGCCATCATCACTGGAAGAGATGGCAGTGTTTTTTTCCATAGAAACTGTATGATTGATTTGTAAAACTGAGGAAATATATTCATTTATTCATTTTTATTCAGGATTGGTCAAATATCCTGGGGAGGAGTTTTTAAACTGTGATAAATTTATCAACTATCCAAATCTATAGTTAATTTACATAAGTTGTTGATCATATCAAAGAAAACAAATGATGCTGACCCTTTGACAAAGGTATGGATTAATACCAACCAAAAGAGATTAGACGCTCTAAATTGGTTGTTTCGAAGCATATACAGTAGTTTTTCAGGATTGAAAATCAGACTCGTGTATATTTTTATTGAATTCATGTTCAGATGTGTAAATCAGGTGTATGCCTTGTAACTAAAAATATAGAATACAGATCCTCTGGTCCCAAGTAGCAGTAGTCATAAACCCAACGTAAGTGGTGCGTAGAGGACAGAGAATGTTTACTTCTCCCACCACAGTTCCCCTCCAGCCTGCAAGGTACAGTCACGTACAAAACATATTAAATCAATTATAGTAAAATACTTTAACTATGGTAAGGGCAAATTTAATTATTCATTATTCATCTCTAAGACGCCGATCATAGAGATATGGGCGAATATGAGGCATGAATGAGTCTGATGAGTGTAGATGAACGAGTGTAGTCATTGTTACTATCTGAGTTCGACTTAGCTCAGAAAGGACTATTTATTAATAGCCCAATAGACAGGGCAACTATGGGACCTATAGCTTTACGTGGAATCCGAACCACGTAGTGGTGGTCTGATTTTCAGCTAACTGACAAGTTTGACACTTAGTTCTCTTCTCTACACAACACCCGAACCTTGACTACCATTCAACACGGACACTCCAGACTTCTCTAGTAGTGTCTATATTGATGACAACCATTGAGCGGACGTCGTGTCGGTATTAAGAGAACCGAGCATGGAACCTATCGCCTACAATCTTCCAAACACTTTGTCCCCAAGTAGCTGAGTTACAGCACTGCGCCACCAGTGCCGACAAAAAAATTATGTAGGGATGGACGAGAGGAGATTTTTAGGTTCGGGAGGGAAACGAGAGGGAAATTAATTTCCTCCCAAATTTCGGGAGGGAAACGGGAGGGAAATTAATTTCCTCCCAAATTTCGAGAAATTTTCGGAGGGAATTTTTCCCAGCTTATCATACATTAATTTTCAAACTTAGTAGATAAAACAAATAAACCAAATCATTTTATAGTAATAATAATTAATTGGTATGTGATCTAGTAGGAAATTCAACCATTAATGTTAAGGCACATTTATGTACACCTTATTTTATTAAATCTTTTTTATTTTTTGCCTGCTATCCACAAAACAGAAAAAATCAAACAGGTTTAGACTAAACAATAACAGATTACACACTTAATAAACAAAGCAATCTTATTTGATATAACTGAATTAAAATTGTAAATTTTAATTAAAATCATCATAAAAACTAGACATGGATGAATTCTTCAATTAATTAACTGAACTACATTATAACTAGGAACTGAAGTTGCACACAGAGCCAGCATCTTGGCAGTCCCTTCCTTATTCCCCTATTCCCCCCCCCCAAATCCTCACGGATAAACTTAGTAATTATTACTGCACATGTATTGACTATTGTAGAGATGTGCATTTGTTTTAATTCTATTAATAACTGCCGCTGTAGTCATAAGAAAGCAACCTCTATTTCTTCTCTGTGATTGTCAACTAATCACACAGGCGGTCGATCTGGTTTATCTGGTAGTTCCGATCACGGTAGCGAAGCTTTTGGGCAAAAGCTGGATCAAGTGATTCTACGATTCAGGCGTCATCGCCAAACACAGTCGATTGCTTTCAAAATTGTCGCTTTTCAACAAAAAATTGATTTTGTATACGCCATAAAAAGTGGATCTGTAGTTATTTTATTCAGTAATATAATAATGGTTATAATAAACCGGAAATAAGCTGTGAAATATAATCAAATTTGTAAATCTAGATGCCAAAATACCGGTAGTTTAATGGATCGATAGTAATAATTTAATAATTGTGCACCTAAATATAAATTTAAAAGTCGTTTACCATCAATTATTTTTAATAAATTATGATCGGTAATGAATGTGTGCAACTCGAAACTACTTCGATACATAGAAAGATAATCATTTCATCACGAGGAATTTCTGACGTATATTGGAGTGACAATGGTATACGTAATCGGCAAATGTATGCCTAGCCAGACGAGATGCAATCTGAAATATCAGCTAAATGCAAACTGGCAACTGGTGATACAAAGTAGATTTGTGCAGCTAAATTATAAATTTATGAAATATACACAAGAAGTATGATAAAGTTTCGGTTCAATAAAAATTATGTTCCTTATTGCTAAATCCGTCCGTTTTAATAAATAAATAATAATATAATCTTTGATTTGGATTGAATTGTTTTGCATTTAACATCGACGTAGTAGTAACAATTATGATCAGGGAACCGTTCACTGAGTTCACAAATCAAAATTATCGTATTGTAATGCATTTTACACTCCATCTGTGTTACTTTCTAATCTAGTCAGGAAACCGATCGACAGTTTGACAGAAGAAAATATCGTATGCCTGCAAATGTTACATGCACATTTGGCAATCCAAAGTGTTCACAAACAGATTATTAATTGACATTCGCTACAGCTATATCTACTTATTTTTTATTCAATTGAAAATAAATAAATATTGTTACGTCGCACGATACTTGAACGCCATCACGATATTTTATATGATATGATACGATATTTTCTTCTGTCAAATCATTGGATGATTCCCTACTCAGAGTAAACACCTAAACGGATCACAATCACCTCACGGGAAATATACGATAATTTCAATTCGGAAACGAGCAGAACGGTTCATTTGAGAGAAATGGACTTTTGCCATGGGAAGGAAGATTTGTTGTTTTGTTGGACAGTAAAGTGACCTGTTCTCGGGAGCAGTTTGATTGAATGATTTTACGTTACTACTTACTGACACACACAAACATTGGAATATAGGCCCACTCAGTTTTCGTTCATTATCATTTGGGTTTCGGTCAACAGTTCTGTACTATACTAGATTTGTTTAGTTGGCTCATAGATCTCGGTAACTTGTTCGACTTTAATAGTTTTTTTTGAGCATCGTGATCCGGATATCTCGTTCACTTAGATGAGCTTTGTCAAATGAACGGGTCGTGAGAACGTCACATCTACGTTCGACCCCAACTGTTGACTCCGACTGTCAGTCGTCAGTCACTACGTAACTTCACTGCCACACTATAAGCAATAAATTACATTCCACGGTAATCGAGACACAAGCCTATCATAATTTTATTAACCTTTCATTTTAATTTATATTGATTGAAAAAATCCGAACTTGACCATGAATGTCGATTATAACCGTGTTGTTGAGATCGAACTATTTAGTTGGTTACCGTACATCTTAGAAAAACTCTCGAATGGAATTCCCGATCGTAACAAAATTTCCTTCTCGCAGGACGAGAATTATAATTTCCCGGGGAATTCCCGAAATTTCGAGACTCGTCCATCCCTAAAATTATGTTATGCGGTGAAACTGCTAATTACTCTATTAATTTAAACCACACAACTCATTTGATTAAACAACACAATAGAAGATCCCACTTTATCCTAACAAACATACAGAGGTGCCACATGCAGGCAGCTGATTGCTGTGACGTCATGTGGCTATTCCGATTTAAGCTGTATATGCATTCAAAACCGTTTCTAATGTAGTTTTATTCGTTTTTAAAACTTCTTAAGTCCATATTCAAGAATGAAATAAGTGCTATAATTATTTTAATACTTTCTGACTTGAATGAGCAAGGAGAATGCAATATATATGCCCATTGAGTCATTAATGACCCCAAGTATATTTTATACATTTTGATATGTATACATTTTTTATAATCATGCTTTAAAGTTGTTATTTTGCCCCTAGAGATCTAGTTGATTGGTAGCACTGAAGTCAAGATGTTGTGCTACACCAGTTATGCATTAACTGGTAAGAAGCTATAAAATGGTCACTTCTGTCTACTGCACCCATGTGTTTGATATAATAGTTTTTTAATTAGCATAATCCAATACTACATTTGGCCTAAGCCATCTGCTTGCTTGTAATTTCAGCTTTGTTAACTTTGTGTTTGTTACTTAGCATGTGTACAACATGCTTCTCGCTCCAACATAAAACAAGGATATTTCTATTCCTTTGTGCTGTAATTTCACCTTTCTTTAGTTTTTTGCTTGTTTTTTTAGATCAGGTGGCATATCTGAACGATTTGTCATAACTGTGCCAGTCAAGTAATAATTCATCTTTGACAGTTCATGATTGAAATGCAGGCCCCAAAAAATGTTTATAAAGTCATTTTTTGAAAACACATCTCTTTAGAATGCTGTTTTGTCTTCCTATTTCCTGCCAAAGTACAATGTGATATCAGGCAGAGGAATCAGGCCCAATTTATTAGACACCTAAAAAAGCTTTCGTCAGTGTCGGTAATAGGTTTCCACCTATTCATTCGAGAATGAGGAGAAGCGAACTGAGTTTTCCTTTTTTAAGCAAATAAATTGGTTTCTTCTTTTATGTGTGCCATGAGACTATTGTTTGAAAATAATTGAAAACATTCTATGGGTTCAGTACTTTCATTAAAGCTGCTTGGTAAAACTGGGCCCTGATTTACATTGTAAATGGGAATTGAAACTGAGGATCCAGGATCATTGTCACTACATCGATCCAAACTGGCGAGCGCTTAGTTTGGTGTTTATTCTTCCTAAAGTTCCACTTCTTATTAGTAGGTAATATTTTAATTTGACTTACAGTTAGCATAAGTTCATGTTCATCACTTTTATCTTGGTTATCACCAATTGGGAGTGGTCGAAGAAGGTCCAGGAAGTCTATCTTCATCCATATGTGTTTCAATATCACAGTCATCACTCTCACTAGTATTATGAAGAAGTAAATCTTCAGTCTCACTTGTCATTGGGTTCATCAGCGTATACACTAGAAAACGTAGTGTCCATAGCCCCCAATACAAATTGATCAAAAGAAGGGCTCTCTGGATTCGCCATGATAACAAAATAATAAAAAGTAATTACAAATTATATACAAATAATAACAATATCGTAATATATACAATTATCTATATATATTCAAACTGTATAAGTCAGTTAAAACTTTATGAAATACAAAAATATATTCATAAAACGTAATAGGCCAAATGCAGTAGAGATACAGTATCGCGCAGTTCCAAAGTGCAGACTGTCAGTCACACGACGTGGGGGGACGTCGTTGGGTGTGGTGTGAGTCAATGAGCTGCCCGCTATTGTGTCCTACTATTTATAGAAGTAACCTCAATAAGGCATCACACTACGCCAGACAGTTATTCATGCAGTGGGCTTATCACCAAGGAAGTATAAAGGCGATTTAAAATGCTTAAAATCAAAATAAAATTAAAATATATTGTTGTGTCTAGTGGCCTCCTTGGCATTTTGTATGATGGTGTGAGCTGACGTCGTTGGCTCGGCAAAGGTTACGATACCGTGAGAAGATCCAATGTAAACAATTTGGCAAGTGGGATCATTGTTGTAATGACAGATCCATGCTTCATATGACATATGACAGTGTGTGGTGGGGGACAAAATCGCAGGGTATATGGGCCGAATACTACTTGTTGTTTGATAAAAACCCATATCTTGTCCCACACTGAATTTAAACTCTTTAAAATGTTACTTACAATTCTATTTACATATTGTACAAACAATTTGTGCACTATGTTTTAATTGTACTGTTATTTTCAGAGAGAGGGTTGATAGAATCAGGCAAAAATTAAAAACCCAAAAGAATCCAGATGTACCGAAGGCAAAAATTGATAAAAAGAAAGATGACAATGAAGATGATATTGAAGAATATGAATTCGGCAAGGAAAGGAAAGAAGAACTGAAGAAAAAAGCGTATGTTTTATAAGAATTATTAGTTATGTAAATTAATTAATTTTAATATAAGCACTTAATTTAAGTAATGGATGATTCTTAGTCTGGTCTTAGTTCAAATTTGTAAAATCCTGGCCTCTGCAATTTAAAGACAATCTACGTAATAGAGAATTCTGCTTCATTAACCCCTAAAACTGTGACAACATTGTCAGCTACAATGTGATATAATACTCATCATGACTTATGTGTTTGTACTGACAATAACCAAGATATGGAGAACTTATAAGGGCTAAGATCAAAATTTTCTAAAGTTTTACAAACAAATGTTCATTTTATAAGAACAATAAAAAATAAGATAATTTTTTAACAAGAGTGATACAACACAGTGTAGTACACTTACAGATGTAGACGACCACCATCCACCCATATACGCACAATGGTTGATGGCCATACGTACAGTGGTATTGCCCCACTCGCACACCATACACGCACAATGGCAGAAGATCCGCCCACCCTCCTATACAGTAGTATTGACTATTTGCCCATCTATACAAGTACCAGCGAGCACAGAATAACATAGAGAGGCAATCCGCTTTAACAGTGTATAAAAGCAGAGAAGTCGAGTCCGCAATTTTAGATAGACGGATCACGTCCCGCTGACTCTGTCCAACACAATGTCGCAGATTCTAATATACCGTCCTTTGACTTACTTATACACGAGTAAAAATTTTGAAATTTAACATACTTATTCTAGATAAGTTTTAGATTATAATGAGCTAAACAATAGTACGAAATTAATTTTCAATCATAGTCATAATCAATTTAAAAGTAAATCTCTTTTTGTGTTTCTTAAATCATGACTTGAAATTTTCTACATGCGAGGATTTTTTTAAATTTTTTTGGACAGAGATGTTTCGTCAGCAAGAAAGTTGTAGATAATGAGTTGAATCATCATTTTTATTCGAAACATTTTATTCTGGCATGGATAGTTTTTTCATAATTTTTAGTTTAAGTCGGCGGCCTGAGCAGATTCCGCATGCTGTGAAATTACATGTGTGCCGCCGCTTGAAATCAATTTATTTACTGTCAGAAAGACAAACAGCGATTTCTTATCAGTATATAATCCACATAACGCATGAATATTATTGTGATATTATATTTTATAGTATTCATTTTGATAGTATTACTTTTGGTAGTTCTCATTTAGAAAAATACTTAATTGTTGTGAAAAAATGTAAAACAGTTATAGTATACTTAAAGCCTTAGTTTTATATTCGTGTGTTTATAATATCTAATTCACAACTTATTTTGAAGTTCAATAGAAGTCGATAATTAATCCTAAAAGCTATATAACTCAGATGTAATACAATTTGAGGAAAATATACAGTACAACATTAGTAATTTTATATTGACAACAAATTTATTCATGATGAGATAAATATATATTTATTACATAGAATTGTTGAATTAAACATAATTTTAAACAATATTTATAACTTCATTCGTGAGGCCTTTTGATAGCAAGGCCATCATCGTCAAACACATCTCGATGATGGCTTTCCTATCGAATGGCCTTACGAGTAAAGTTTTAAATATTGGTTCAAAATTGTTTTTAATTTAACGATTATATGCATAAAAAACCAATACAGTTTCATCTTCAACCTATAATGTTTTTTTTTTTTTTTTTTTTACTTAATAACATACATTGCCAAAAGGCCATCTTGTAATATAACTTGAATATTAGACTAATCATTAATTAGATGTAACTGTACTCTTTATAATTATTTTATTATTAAATAAAAAAACAAATAATACAAAAAAACTTACACGTTTTAAAAATGATTGTTAATAAAATGGAATATGACAAGCACTACATGAAATGTAGCTGGCTGTGAAATAAGATAAGATTTAAATACAATATTTTTTTGTCTTACCTGTGAAAAGTGATACCAACATCATATTTTTTAGAAGTATTATGACAGCCATACACTACACAAGAAGGCATTATGAGGACAAAAATATAGCTACTGTATGAATATATAAATACTGTACTAATAAATCTATACTAATGAATATATAAATACAGTTAATTGAAAATGCATTATAAAAGAAGGCATTTTAAATATAAAAACCTCATACTACAGCCACTATATGGAATTATGTACACTAATAAAACATAATTAGAGTGAATAAAATAAACACATAATAGAAAACAAACAATTAAAACAACCGAAACAGAGCATCAGCATAAGGTCTACGATGATTTATGTCTTCTGTTCTTTTGAGAAAGTAGGCCAGAAGCGTGAGGTACTAGGGTAACTCATTCCTACCTACCGCCATCTTAGCTAGACAGCCTGATTTCACTCGCGGCGAGCCTATTGCCCCTCTATGTTATTCTGTGCTCGTTACATGTAAAGGGACCCATCTGCCCTCCCATACATGTACAGTGGTATTGACCCAACCAACCACCCATACGTGTACTGTGGTGTTGACCCACCGCCCTCTCATACACGTACAGTGCTATTTACTCACCCCCCCACCCATAACACGTGCAGGGGCTAAACTCTTCCACATACCGAGTTGCATCAACAGAACCTCTTTCAAAATTAACAAGATTTGTATTACTGCCTCTTTAAAAAATAACAAGTTCTGTGTTTTGGCCTCCTTAAAAAATAATAAGTTCTATAATATGGCCCAATATATTGTATTGTAAATTGTAATATATTTTGTACAATATACAAATTTATTACAATATAGGAAGAAACTGTAAACAAACATTATTACGATTGATTCCAGTAAACCACATTTACCATCCTCTGACCAGATTCCTTCCCTCCAAACTGAGGATGAAAAGAAATCCATCACCATACTATGTGTGCAATAAGGTTGTGCTAGTAGTGATTTTTTAGTTCGAGCCGAGTTGAGTCGAGTAGTTGGTATTTTTTTCGAGTATCAAGTATTTTAGGGTGAGTATTTACAGAAGGATTCCCTGTTCATCCAAAACAACTGTAAAAGGCAGACACCATCCTAAGCTTATGTTAAGTTTTGTCAGATTCGTAAATATATACATCTAAACTAAACACAATAATTTTAATTTGTTGTTTTTAACTGTAACATTATCGAAGATAACAATAGTGCAAGAGGCAATATTCTATAATACAGGCTTGTTGAGTCCATTGGGCATAGAGTGTATAGTATTGCAACTAATGTAAAGAATTACATGAACAATGTGTCAATTACCAAAATTAAAAAGAGCCAACTGGCACCCTGGAAGTTTCCAGAAATTTCACGGAGGAAGAGATAGATAGGTGATTTCCGCTGTACCAGCAGGGAAAGCAGCCAGTCTTGACAGTATATTTCCAGAATTTCTTATGTATGCTGGTAGTAAAGTGAAACAATGGCTTCAAACTGTCTACAGTAAGATACTAGCTACAGGCAATTTGCCAAAAGCATTTAAGAGTTCAAAAGTAGTAGCTGTTTTGAAGCCTGGCAAAGACCCTGAACGAGTAGAAATTACTGCTCTATATCTCTTCTTAGTGTTTGTTATAAGTTGCTGGAAAGACTGTTATACAACAGAAAATCACCCATTCTTGATCCTAATGTTCTAGTTGAGCAGGCTGGTTTTCGCCCTGGCTGAAGTGTTGCGACCAGATCCTGGCTCTGACATAATTTATTGAGAATGGCTTTGAAAACAAGCTAAAATCATCTGCAGCTTTTGTTGATCTCAAAGCAGCTTATGACACAGTATGGAGCAAAGGTTTGCTATTAAAGTTCTACAACCTCCTTCTCTGTCCCTTTCTTTTGCGTCTTCTAGAGTCAATGCTTAGTGCCAGGCTAATAAAAGTTTATATAGGTTGTGAAGAAAGCTCATATAGACAGCTGAAGGATTGCCTGAAACAAGGTTCCGTACTTACTTCAATTTTATTTAACGTGTATACTGCTGACATAACAATCTCCAAGTCAAGGAAGTTATATGTGCAGACAATATTGCTTTAGCTTATCAACATAAGGACTTCACAGCTACTGAAGAAACACTCACAAACGATCAAGCAACCCTCAAAGAATATTTTAGAATCTGGAAGCTGAATCCTAACCCATTAAAAAATGAAGTAGCCGTCCACCTAAGTATTCGACTGGCTAATCGAAAATCAAACATCTTTCTAAATGGTGTAAAACTCCACCACAGTGATTATCCACAGTACCCAGGAGTAATGTTAGATTGATCGCTGACGTTTAAAAGCCATCTTCAAAAAACAGCAGCTAAAATTAAAACCAGAACAAATGTACTACATCATATTGCTGGAACAACTTGTGGAGCTAACACACACGTCCTGCGTACTACTGCTTTGTCACTGGTTTATTCAGCTGCTGAATACAATGCTCCCGTATGGCTAAATAGCGCACATACAAAAGCTATTGATTTCAAACTTAATAGAGCCGTGGGAATCATTTAACAATTTTACTGTGGGAATCAATTTAACACTTTCATGGTTTATTTACTTGTCCACATATGTTATTATTATTTAATATTTTATTGTTTTTTTTAACTTGTGTTTTCAGTTAGTTTCCAACTCGTATATTTTTGTTAGATCGTTTTTACTGTAACTATCTTCATTCTTTATTAATTAATGTTTTTATAGCCTGTTCATATTTATTTATGCAACTTATCATCAAATTCTATTTATGTTATTGTTCCCAAACGCATTCTTTTTGTATTCTTTTATACATGAACATATTCCTTTTCACCACACAAACAGTGGTGACCTGGACGTGATTTGAACAATCTGTGATGTAAGTAGTGTCTTTGTCTCCAGTATAGTGCCGCTGTGTATGGTGTGTTCGCGTGTCACCCATCTCTCATGTGTGTCCCTCCCTCCGTTTCACCACTCGCCCGCCCTCCCATTTCACTCTCTACAGTGCTAGCTCACCACCATGCTGGACACAGATACTACCCTTGTGAATTCCATTGCTGTAACAATCCTTTATGGCCTACCGATCCTGAGTTATGGTTCGATCAGGTTGAGAATCAATTCTCTCTAGCTGGATTAATCGCAGATAAGACTAGATATAACTATGTTGCAGGAAACCTGGATGCCAGATATGCAGTCGAAGTGAAAGACGTCCTAACCAGACCACCAACCTCAGGGAAATAAGACAAACTGAAGGTGGGGTTCATTCAGCGCCTCAGTGTATCTCAAGATCAGAAGACAAGACAACTGTTTGAACATGAAGAGATGGGATACCGCAAGCCTACCCAGTTCCTCAGACACCTCCGCGCCCTCACCGGCACCATAGTTCCCGATAGCGTTTCCCGATAGCACACGTTAATACCGGCACCATAGTTCCCCATATACACTTTGGCTGACAAGACTGCCAGCATCCACACAAGCCATTCTAGCGACACAACAGAATGCTGATCTTGATGCTCTGGCAGTGCTCGCTGACGCTGTTTTGGATGTCAGTCATCGACCCCAAGTAGTGGAGGCCACTACCACGATCAGCGCCATGGAAGCCATGATGCAGTGCCTCACCATATTGATGACAGAGAAGATTGGCGAGGTGGCTACCACTGAGGAAAGAAATTGCAGCCATCAGTGACGACCGCCACGACCGTTCCCGCCGCTCCTCGGGCTCACGATCTAGCTCTCATCAGTACCAAACCAGTACATCACCATAGGCCCGGGAAACGATCAGGAGGGTCACTTATGGTGGCCAGTGACTCTGTGCTCATGTCATCCTGCCACCTCTTTATCACTGACAGAGTGACGACTGAACAGTTCCTTGTGGACACTGGAGCCGATATGTGTGTCTATATCCAAAGTCTATGCTACCAGGGAGAAGGTCAAAAACTGACTATGACCTTTTCGCAGCAAATAATACCTGCATAGCTTAGTGACGTTGAGTCTGAACCTCGGACTCAGACGTGCATTCATGTGGCATTTTATAGTCGCAGATGTGGCCAGACCTATAATTGGAGTGGATTTCCTGCACCACTATGATCTTCTGGTATATGTATGTCATCAGTCTTTGGTTGACCAGAAGACGTCATTAATTTCAAGTGGCCTACCAGCTCCTCGCAGTTTGGTAAGTAGCATTAAAACCATAAATGCTACCTTTCCATCTGCATACTCTCGACTACTTCAAGACTATCCAACGCTCACTAAGCTCTTCGAGAAACCAGCTCTACCGGTCAAGCATGACACTTAACACCATATCCGTACCACTGCCAGCCCACCAGTCTGCTGCAAGCCGCAGTGCCAAGTCCTTGACAAGCTCAAGTTAGCCAAGATGGAGTTCAACACCATGGTCCAAATGGGAATTGCCAGACCTTCATCTGGCAAATGGTCGTCCCCCTCCACATGGTCCCTCTAAAAAAAGGCTCTGACTGGAGACCGTGTGGTGACTACAGAGCCCTCAACTCCAGAACCATCTCCGACTGTTACCCAGTACCCAACATTCAAGATTTTGCTCATCTCCGCCACGGAACGACAGTTTTCTCAACAATAGACCTTGTATGAGCATACCATCAAATTCCTGTTAATCCAGAAGACATCCCCAAGACAGCTATTATTACTCCGTTTGGCCTCTTTGAATTCCAGTACATGACCTTCGGACTCTGCAACGCAGCACAGACAGCGCTTCATCGACGGTGTTTTAAGGGGTCTTGACATCTGTTACACCTACATCGATGACGTCCTCGTGGCATCAAAGTCTAAAGAGCAGCATGAGACACATCTGCGACTGCTTTTCGAACGCCTCTCCTCTTATGCGTCAACTTTCTGGGGTTCCTTATTTCCGAAGAGGGAATTAAACCTTTACCTGAAAAGGTGCAAGCTATGCTGTCCTACTCTGCGCCAAAGACTGCAAAAGACCTCAGATGTTTCACAGGAATGCTGAATTCTATTTTTTCGACGTTCCTTGCCCAATGCTGCTTCACTGCAGGGCCCACTTTACAATCTTCTGAAGAAGAATGTGAAGGGCAACGCAACTGTGAACTGGACTAAGGACGGCGAAGAAGCATTGTGAGGCAACATTGTTGGCCAATCCTATTCCTGACGCCCACCTGGCCATCACGTGTGATGCCTCTGATCACTCTGTGGGAGCTGTCCTCCAACAGCAGATTGGGGATAGTTGGCAGCCATTGTCCTTCTTTTCAAAGAAGCTTAGCCCGCCCAATCTAAATACAGTGCTTACAACAGGAAATTGATGTCTGTTTACCTCGCTGTCAAGTACGTCCTCCATATGGTCGAGGTTAGGGACTTTACCATCTACACGGACCATAATCCCCTAACCTTCGCCTCCCGCCCTAACCTAAGTGCTCATCACGTCAGTTCCACCACCTAGAATACATCGGCCAGTTCTCCACGGATATACGACACATATCTGGGTCTGAAAATTTAGTGGCTGACTCGCTGTCAAGGATTAAAGCAGTCACTGCGTCAATAGACTATGAAGCTTTAGCCAAGTTGCAGTCTCATGATGTCGAACTACAGCAATGTCGAATTTCAGCTTGAAGCTACAGAAAATCCCAATTCCAGGCACAAACCTTTACCTGTATTGTGACTGCTCTACTTCACATGCTCATCCCTTCATTACTAAGGACTTCCATCAAGCTGCCTTCCATTCTGTCCATGGCCTGTCTCATCCTGGAAGAAATGCAACAGTCCGCTTGGCTACCCAGCGTTTTGTCTGGCCTTCAACAAAAGCTGACTGCCGACGCTGGGCCCGTTCTTGCATAGATTGCCAGAAATCGAAGATCACCCGCCACACGTGGACTCCTGTGGGTACCTTCGCTCTTCCATCTGCAAGAATTGATCATATTCATGTAGATTTGATTGGACCATATTACAAGGCTACATATACATACTGTCTCATGTGCGTGGACAGATTTTCTCGCTGGCCGAAGGCTATTCCACTGGAGAACATAGAAGCGGATATTGTTGCTCAAGTTCTCTACTCGACGTGGATATGCAATTTGGCACTCCTCTTTGTATAACAACGGATCAGGGGAGGCAGATCGAATAAAATCCCATAACCTAAGCAAACTCTTGGGCACCAGCCGTTTACAGACCACTGCCTTCCATCCAGCTGTTAATGGCTTGGTCGAAAGGTTCCGCCAATTGAAGAGTACCGTCAGATGTCACGGAACTGAATGTTGGTTTGAATTGCTGCTGAAATGGTGTTTGGTCAAGTCCTTCGCCTTCCAGGAGAGTTTCTAGCTCCATCTCCATCAGCTGGCCATACAGCACCTTCAATCTTTGTTACTGACCTCAGACACAATTTTAACAACCTCCGTCCTGTACAGAGCAAACACCATGGTGTATACACACGCCTTTTGTATTCAGGAACCCGGCCACCTGCAAACAAGTTTTTGTGCACAATGACATGTACAAAGACAGCCTGCAACAACCTTACTCTGGACCATATCATGTTATCAGAAGTCCAGTAAGACAGTTGTAGTCAGCATGAGAGGCTCTGACGTCACTGTGTCCCCGGAATGCCTGAAGCCTGCCTACATCATGGCTGACGAAGACACTGTGCAACCGACACCTTCAGCTATGGCCGTAGACCCTCCACCTGACTCTCCTTGGCAGGATACAGCACCAACCATGAGGACTACAAGGTCTGGACGAAGATTCCATTTCCCTGACCGTCTCCAGAGTGGTGTATCGTGGTTTGTACGTGATATGTGATGTGGCCAAATTACTGGCAGGGGTACTGTGGGAATCATTTAACAATTTTACTATGGGAATCAATTTAACACTTCCATGGTTAATTTACTTGTCCAATTTATTATTATTATTTAATATTTTATTGTTATTTTAACATGTGTTTTCAGTTAGTTCCCAATACATATATATATTTTTGTTAGATCTTTTTTTTTTTTACTGTAATTGTTTTAATTTTCATTCTTTATTAATTAATGTGTTTATAGCCTGTTCATATCTATTTATACAACTTATCATTAAATTCTATTTTTTTTATTGTTCCCAAACGCATTCTTTTTGTATTCTTTTATACATGAACACATTCCTTCTCACCACTACAACATAGCCTATTAGTGGTACTCTCATGGCAACACCACTACCTTGGCTCCCGGTGCTGTGCAATATAGACCTTGGCTCCTCCAGATGTAAGACGTCAGGAGGCACTACGTAAAGAATTCAATAAGACCTTGAATGCCCCACACCTCCCCATTACCCAGGATCTCCAACATCAGAACGATCACTTAAAATCTCGAATTCCACCTCTACGTACTGCTTTCCAGTTGAGCAGATCAAATTTCTCGCTCTTAGGATGAATAAGTTTTTAAATTATGATCGGTAATAAAATGTGTGCAACTTGAAACTGTACTTCGATACATTATGCAATACTTAACAGATAAAGAATTATTTCATAATGAGAAATTTATGAAAACCATAGATGTAGTTAGGTAATATAATACCGGTAATATAATATAATCGGTTAAGCCAATATTGGCAACGAGATGCAGTCTGAAATATCAACTTAGTGCCAATTAGTGATGCAAAGAAGATTGTGGGCAGCTTCATTGTGATAATTATAAACTTGCGAATTAAAAACGAGACGTTTGATAAGGCTTCGGTTTGATAAAAATTATTTTTCTAAATTTGACATATTTTATTTAGAAAAGATAACAACATGTTTCTCATTCTTCCTCACTTGGATTGATTGTTTGTTTTGCATTTTACATCGACATCAACAATATGAACAGGGAACCGTTCAGTGAGTTTACGAATCATAATCTTATTTTACCACCTTTTACACTCCAACTGTGCTATTGTCTAACCTAGTCAGGAAATCGTTCAACAATTTGACAGAAAAAAATATCGTATGCGCAAATGCTACAGACAGTTCTGACGATCTAAGGTGTTTACGGAATAATACATACATACATTAATAGACGCTCGCCATGGATATATCTATCTATTTTTATTTTTTACGGAAAATAAATCAATAATGTTATGTCACACGCTGCTAGAACGCCATTACCATATTTTATATGATATGATACGGTATTTTCTTCCGTCAAGTCATTGGACGATTCCCTGCTCAGATTAAAAACAAAACAGACCTCAATCGACTTGCAAGAAATATACGATAGTTTCAGTTCCAAAAAGGAGCTAAACGGTTCCTTGCACATACAGGTACAACACAATCGAGATGGACTTTTGCCTAGAAAAAAAGGAAAGTTCGGTTCTTTACACTTACAGAAATCCGGATCAATCGATTCGGATCAGGGGTCAGTAAAGTGATCCATCTTCTAAACCCTTTTGATTGAATGGTATTATTGATAAGAACAAAAATAGGCATATTTTCCACTGAGTACAGACCATTAGATTTGTGTCGGTAACAGGTCTTTTTGAGCATCTTGGTCAGGATCTCTCGTCCTCTTCCCGTTTCTTGGGTCATTTAGACACTAACCAGCACTTCTGTTTTATTCACGCTATTTTAGTTAGGTTACAAGTGACTAGTAGACTCGGTCAACCAACATTGTATGATCGCTATCTTCCCAGCTCTGTTGTTCACTTTGAATTAAACTAGTTCAAATCATAATGAACGAACTCGTTCACTACGTTGACTAGTTCATTTGACTGTCGTTGTGTACTACCTATCCTTAAGCGTACTGTTTAGTTCATAATTACGCATACAAAATTGATAACGTATAATTAAGAGCAAAATAAAACAAAAGGAAGTGCACATTTTTACTCATAACTTATAAAACTGTTTACTCTTAAAACTAAATTAAGATGTAAATCTGATATTTCGTGAAATACAACTACTCAATCGAACTTCAAGTAGTTTCGGAAGCTTCAAGCTGAGTTTGAGTAGTAAAATACTCGATCAAATACTCGAAGTTTTGAGTACTCGCATACACCTAGTGTGCATTAAGGTAGACCTAAACCTACTATAAATGTCGTAATTGTACAACAGTTTCTGTTCCCCACTACACATAATCGGTAATGTACAGTCTGCCAGCATTCTCAATTCTTTTTCTATGTTTTACAGATTTTCATCTCATATCTGCTATTATACTGTTAAATAAATTTGATATATTGATTTTAGTCTTTTGTTCTAAAAGTATAGTCATTAGAAAAAGAAATAAAGTAGTCGACAGACTGTTTCTTGCTTTGCTACCTATTTATTATCATAAACACCCAATAATATTACTTAGCCTATTTAAAATGTGTTTATTTCATTTGTTTTTGTGTCACAGGTAAAGATTAATTAGATACATAAAATAACTACAGGTAGTCCTCGTTATACGCGGTCCCGATTTACGCGGTTTCGCTTATACGCGGATGGGCCGGACCCCCCACCAACATTCCACATTCCTCAGGCGCGCCCCACCCGTCTATCTGTCTCTTTCTCTCGAGCACTGTTGTTTATTTATTCGCATTAGTGGTGTACAATTTACTTCTTGTGGCGTGGCATTGTGAACAATTTTGTTGTGAGTTGTGTTATAATGTCGGGAAAACGTCAGAAGAAACAGATAGATGTAAGTAATAAACGTGTTAGACATTCTCTTTCTTTAGAAGTTAAACTTGAAGTTTTAAAACGTCTCGATAAAGGGGAGCGTATAATTGATATCCACCGAGTGATGGGCCTTCCAGAGTCATCTATTAGGACAATCCGATCAAATGCTGAAACTATTCGTAAGAGTGTGCAGTCTTGTACAAATTTAAGTTTAGCACGTGTATCTAAGTCCAGATCTGATTCGATGGAGAAAATGGAAAAACTACTGTCAAACTGGATTGAACATTATAATCAGCTCCATGCACCCATTTCGATGGCAGTCATCCAAGAGAAAGCAAGAGCTATCTATACAGAAATTACTAAGGATTATCAAAACGCCCCAGACTTTAATGCCAGTAAAGGGTGGTTTAACTGTTTCAAGGCACGCAACGCTTTTCACAGTTTAAAATTAACAGGTGAGGCGGCATCGGCAGACAATGTAGGTGCTGAAACTTTTAAGGCTATAACTTTTAAACATTTTATTGAAAAGGAGGAGTATACGGCCAAACAGGTTTTTAACCTTGACGAAACTGGCCTATTTTGGAAGCGAATGCCAAGCAAAACATTTATTTCTATTGAGGAGAAAACTGCTCCTGGATTTAAAGCTGCTAAAGATCGCTGCACATTACTCTTTGGTGCAAATGCTTCTGGGGATTTCAAACTTAAACCACTGATGGTTTACCATTCAGAAAACCCCAGAGCACTAAAAGGCTGTGACAAATATATGTTGCCTGTATTGTGGAGGTCGAGTAAAAAAGGCTGGATGACGGGTAAAATATTTCATGATTATATTTCACTAGTGCTGCAAAATGATTTAAAAGTGTATTGTTATGAAGAAAAGATTCCTTTTAAAATTTTGATTCTGGTAGATAATGTTCCAAGCCACCCTCCTGAAATAAGTGAAATAAATGAGAACATTAAAGTTATGTTTCTACCCCCGAACACTACGTCCATTTTGCAGCCTATGGACCAAGGTGTTATTTCAGCTTTTAAAGCCAACTATCTTAAACATACATTTTCTTTATTGATTAAAACTTGTGATGCTGATGATAAATTATCTATTAAGGACTTTTGGAAACAGTTCAACATAAAAATGGCTATTGATATAATATGCAAATCCTGGAATGAATTGAAACCTAAATGTATGAATGGTGTTTGGAAAAAATTTGTGGCCAGAAATCGTCAAATATGATGTAGAAATGACTGAAAATGTCAGAACAACGTCAAAAGATATTGTGGATATGGCACAGCGTGTGGGATTCACAGACGTAGATGAAGCGGATGTTGATGAATTGATTACACTACAAGAAGAGCTAAGTACCGAAGACCTATTAACAATAGAAGATGATAGGTTTTCTGAAGGATCCGATAAGGAAGAAGAACCTGAAAGTGTTAAAACCTTGACTAGTAAAGGAATGGCAGAGGCTTTCTGTATGATTAATAACGCTTTAAATTATTTTGAAGAGAACGACCCAGATGACACGAGGAGTGCTAAGGTTAAAAGGGAAGTTGAGAATGTGATTAAGTGTTATTGTGAACTATATAACAATAAATTAAAAACAACAACCCAGCTCTCGATTAAGAAATTTTTCTCCCAAACAGCTGAAAAGGTACAAACACCTGGTAAGCAGACGTCAGACGTAAACAAAGGCGGGCAGTCTGACCCTCCCAGCCCAGTGGCAGGCACATCAAAAGATTGAACTACTGTATATGATGTACTTTTTTAGTTATGTACTGTACAGTACTTTTATTACTTTTTAATATCCTTTTCTCTTTGAATTTAATTTTTAATTAAAGTATGCCTATATACATTTATACTGTATGTTCTTATTTTGTTTGTTCATGTAGTAGTCAAATTTGAATTCAATAAAAGGTGTTGATGAATTATTATAGGCCTACATTTTTATTATATTTCCAAAACAATTAATTAATCTTTTGATAATCTTATAATATTGTAGTTTGAATTGCATACAGTACTAATAAGCAGTAGGCCGGCCTGCTGTGGCTACAGTGGCGTAACCCGCTTTAGCTCCGACTCGTTATACGCGGTTTCGTTATAAGCGGCGCTTAGGCGGAACGTATCTACCGCGTATAACGAGGACTACCTGTACATTAAATTACCAACTAAACAATACCATGCCTACAACCTTTCATGGTTTAACATTATGAAAGATCTACCTCATCAATATTACAAACACCATTGTTTTCATTTCAAAAGGAGTTAAAACTTTTTGTGTTTTTTAAATCAATATTTACTTTTTGAACAGCTGTTACTTTTCGATTTATATAAATCTCTCTCTATATTATTCTTATGGCCGAACAATGAACTTTGAGGGCTTCCCGTGCTCTTCAGGGTGAAAAATTCAAAGAAGTAAAATCTTATTGAACAACTACGAACAGAGGAAAATTTTTTGACACCTCAACCGTTTAAATTGGTCAAGAAATAAAGGAGGAGTTGCGTTGACAAAAAACTGCTTCACGTATTATATATAAGGATTTCATGGCCATTTTTATAAAATGGCCACTTATCTTTTTTATTTCTAGAGAAGAGCTTAAAAGAGAGTACAAATCTTTGAAAAAGGATCTACAAACAAAGCGAAAAGAATCCAATAAAGAAATAGCACAAGAAGATCAGAAGGCTGAGAATGTTTTTGTGTCCGCTGTAGCTGAACAGAATGCAGAAATTGAAGCTTACTTGACAAAACAATCTCTTATCCCCAAGAAAGGTATGTAACTATTGTAATTCTCAGGGTAAAACATTGAAATAACTTATATTTTTACACTTGAATGTAGTAACTTCTTAATATTTACTATATGTTTTTATAATGTGAGATAATTTCCCCTTGTTTTTAAATACCTGTTTTTCTTTGAAGAACTATCAACTTTTAAAGTATGTGTTTAATTCAATTTTATTTGTATTTAGGAGCATCAAAGTTCCAGCTACCAGCAGATTACATTATAATTTGCACTTTTAATCTCAAGGCTGATGCAGAATATTTTTTTAATTTCCAATTTGTTTAGTTAGTTGTGCTCTGAATGTACCCTATTAAAGGTATATGAAGGGTGTATTTTTAGTGGCAATTTCTAGGTACATCCATGGTAACTAGGAGTATGTTAAGGATGTTATTTTAACATTATGTTAGTGTTTAACAATAATTCATTACTATAGTTAATACATTTTAATAATTAGTAAGAGTGACATTATTTATTATTATCTGACAAATAGTTGTTACAGGTACATTGTTATGTTACTTGTAGCAATATTTGTAAACTAAATTAACCACTAATATAAAATATTTGTTTTTGTTTGTTCATAGGAAAAAAAATTGCCATTTATCAGGGATGTGCGATTCAGCACATTTTTTTCGATTTGATGCAATTCAGTTTGATGCATATAAACAGAATTCAGGTTTTCATTTACGTTTTAGAAGAAGTAAATTAACAATAATAACGTATGTTATAGGTGCCATGCTAGTACAAAGAAAGATAATTTAAAACATAAATTTATCGATCATACAAATGTTAGCTAGCTAATATTATATGTAGGAAACATAAAATAAAAATAAACTTTTTATAAAAGTAAGAAGTTCAATTAAAAAGAATGTAATATGTTCACAAAATTCAGTAAAGCACAATAAATTACTGGTATATTAAAATAGAAGTTAGAGGCTTATTTATTTAACATTAAGCATGCTTATGTAATTAAGTCAAAAGAAGGACAGATATAGGAAAGGCTAGTGATTAAGGGTTGATAGCATGGCATTAACCCTTTGTACTCGGATGGGCAGCTATATTGCCCAAACATGGTTCCGCATAGGCTGGGAATATGTCTCGCGCCGACTATCCACGCAGATCGGTTGGGCAACGCTGCTGCCCACTATGGCGTCCGCGTTCACCCGGCACGCATGTTACCGTTGCGTCACCGCCAACTCGGATTTATATTGAGCTTTGTCATTCATACTGTACCTTTTAAATAGCTGTACCTTTAAATATTTAATAGCTGTAATGACGAGTGGGTAAATAATTGAGACAAGTTGAATGAACATTTTTTTATATTTATTAGCCTATTGTTAAAATATTAATATTAAAATTCATAATTTGTCAGGTGTTAATTTAATTTCTGCCATTATTCTGAATGTTCTTTGATGTGTGATATTGCTCAAAGCAATCACCAATGCAGAGGCCAGGTTGATTGTCACATGTTTTACAATAATATCGTACACGTTTTCTGGTACCACCTTCTGCTCTACTGCTACACACAGCACAGTCCCTTACTTTTCTTGCTTCAAGTGGATATGGCAAGTGGAGTTTACCATTAAGCCGTTGGGTGTCTTGAAATTGGGCTGGTCTTCCTTTTTTGTTTGTATTGCGAACATCGCCAACAAGCTGCGAAATTATTATTTTTCTGAACTGGCGTTGACGAAATTTTCCTTGTCCTTCGTTCATATTGAAAAGCAAGTAGGCATTAACGAGTGCAGCCTCTTGCAACAAAAAAAACACCTTTCGCCACCACTTTAGCGATTTTCTTGTGAACCCGTACGAAGATATATACTGGTCCGCAATGTCCACTCCTCCCATTGATTCGTTGTACTTGCATACAACCGTGGGTTTTACAACATTTTCAACTACTCCTTGTTTCTTTGTTCTTTGTATTACTTGTGTACTGTTGTCGTAGAGGGTATACAACATTGTAACTTCATTCTTGTCTTTCCAGTGGATTACTGAAAAACGGTCTTTTTTCCTGTAGGCTTTCATGTCACCACGCTTTAATTTAAGCACATTTCTTGTCCCATTTTTTGTTTAATCATCAATGGCAACCCTTTCCTGTTTCTAAGAATTGTGCCTGTCAAGTGAACTTTCATGTTGCACAATTCCTGGGCCAGATCCATTTTTGTATAATATCGATCTGTGAATACGTGGAGCCCTTCAACAGCTCCATAAGACTCCTTAAGTTTATTCACTAAATGAAGAACTATTCTAGAGGTGACACCTAAATCCTGCCTTTCCATTCGTTCAGTTGTAACCTTACCAAAGTAAGGTTCAAGGCAGCAAATGTAGCCAGTGTCTGATTCTGAGAGGACATATATTTTAATACCCCATTTGACGGGTTTGTCCTTATTATAGACTTTAAAAATAATTTTCCCCTTAAAACCAACGGTGCTTTCATCTACACTCACTTTACTCTTAGGTATGTAGTACTCTCTAAATTTTTTGTCCAGGTAGAGTACAACATTTCTTACTTTTCCTAAACGGGATAATGTCCCTGCTATAGGACCAGCTGGGGGTGGACAGACGTGCAGATTCCAAAAGATTTGGAGAAATCTTTCTTTAGAAAAGATTTCCTTGAAAAACGATTGATAATCGACCCAATCTGTCGAAAAGAAATCTTCAATTTCGGGCTTATGGTTCATAGCCATATTAATCACACACCCCACAAAGGCCTTAAACTCAGGAAGAGTAACTTCCTTCCAAGTAGCCCACATGGACTTTTTTCTTAGGGGAGTTACTTTGGCAATCTTTTCAGCCGCAAAACGATTGGTCTCATTTACAATTTCTTGCATCAACTCATCGGTAAAAAAGAGCTGAAAGTACTCTAAGGGTGTTGTTGGTTTATGACCAATTGGAGGCTTAAAGCCATCACTAAGAGTCCAATTAAACTTAGAAAACTTGGCCTCACCTTTTCTACCCATTCTCTCCAATCATCAGCTTCATCTTGCTCGTCCTGTTCTTCAATCTCAACACTATTGTCTACCAACTCTTCAAGCACGTCAACTTCCTCGTCTACATCACTTTCATGAACGGAACTGTCCTCATCACTTCTGTCTAACATGTCTCTAACATTGTCTGATAGACAATCTACAAACTTACAGTTATTCATTTCAACACTTTATAAAAACACTAATAGGCCTATATTTATCTACTTATATAATATATATTTACATTTAACACTATATTTACAATATTATTTAATAAAACTATATAAAATACTAACGACTTTAAAAATCTTTGTTCACAATAGCTAAAATAACACGATCAGGGTAACCTCTCTACAAATGTTGTTGTGACAACGTGGTAAAATCGCGGGAAAATTAATGCCTGGAATATTCTAATTCAGCTGATGAATATTCAGTGGTTTGAAATGAAACAGCTGATTAAGATAAATGGTTTGAATCACACAAACAAAGACGCAGGAATAAAAAATAAAGAGTAACATCATTGGTCAACTATGATGCCCATCCGAGACGTAATGGGATATTACAGTGGGCAGCTTGGTTGCCCACCCGACCTCCGTGGACAGCCGATCTAAAAACAAACGCTAGCGCCTGAGAGAATGGTGGCGGGCAACACTGCTGCCCATCCGATCTCTGTGGCACATTCGTAAAAAACCCATCCGAGTACAAAGGGTTAATTTCATTAAATTAAATGTATGAGTGTGGGATGGTAACTGTCAAAATTATCCAAACGTAACATGCCACAGTTAAAACAATATATTTCAGAGACAAAAAGGAGAGTTTGTAAAATAATTGAACACAATTATAGTTTTTAGCTATCATTATTGAAAAATGGCGACAGCCATAACTGTTTATTTTTTAACTGATGATGAGGATGACTGAAATAAATATTAATTTAACGTTATATACACATAGATTAATCTTTGACAGGTGGAATTGATTTGAATACGTGACGAGTGGCACACAGAGGTTACCTCCAGGTTGTGAAATAAGCTGTAGTATAAATTTGTATGTAAACCCTTTATTAAGCTTATGATAGTTATAATCAAATGGATTAACAATTCTTTGTACTAATGAATTTACCCATACAATGTGTTATTTTAAGGCATTCACAAAGAAAATCACACATTTGTTATGTCTACATTGTAAAAATGATACAACTGGTACTACTAAAAATCTACAAACACTAGCAGTATAATTCATTATTCTCAACCAACAGTAAAAGCAAATAAATAAATCAACTGAAACAAAGATACGGAGGAAGGAATGATCTGCTTTTGTTGTCAACAAATATAACATTAAGAGGAAATTGCACATCCACAATGCTGCCTGTGGACATTACATTAGATCTTTACCATGAAATTATTTTATTGCAGTTTTTTATCGACTGTTGTACCATATTAAAATGGAATACTTATTCTAAACTTCTTGTTATCCTACGGTAATATAAATTGTAAAGACATAACCTGATGTTCCTACTTTCGTACAGGAATGTAACTACATTAACATTATTTTGCGTCTTTTCATATAATAAACTAGTTTTGTACTTTTTCATGGTTTTTACATAATTTTTACAATAACCTCCGTATAATCCGAGTTTTTACGTATGTGAAGTGTCCTTAGTTCCAATTACCTTGGATAACCGAGACTCTACTGTACTCATAAAATAATCAATAACTATCAAAAAATCAAAATAATCAGAAATAATAAAAATCTAATTTTAGAAGTAACATTCTTTTACTAGTAAGTAAAGAAATTTTACCAGTCAGTTAAAAATGTCTACAACTTGAAACAATTCATTTAGTCTTATTTATTTATGTCCATTTCATTATTACCTTATGTGCAATTTGTACAGTTGACTGGTGCAGAATGCTCTGTATAAATAAAAAACTTGCATGTAGTACATCTGGAATTTGAATATCTATACTTTATCCAATCACACGCACGCATATCATCTTCTGATAGCAATATCTTCAGCTGGTGGTTGGCGTTCTAGGTTTGGATCATCCAGGAGTTCACGTAGGCGTTATTTTTGTCCACGAAGAAGTGCTCGTAACATTGATTTATAGACATTATATGCAGCCTGCGTAGGGCCCTAGCTAGCTCTTGAAGAAATTTGCGTTTTTTCATTGTTGTATTCCCAATATTCTCTTTGAATATGATAAAACTATTTAGTCCTCCAATGTTCAATAATGAATAAAACAATACCATTGACCACCGGTTGCTGTAGATTCGCTAGATAGATATTCTAGCGTATCTACACCTCCTTTAGTAAAATTGTAGAATAATATTATGTCAGGCTTTCCACAAGTAGGAGAATATGCATTAGTGTATGGCATCATCATTATGCATAGAAGACAGAACAATTAACATCTTTGTTTTTCTTAGCTTGGATCGATACTAAGATGCCATTATTTCTAAATCCAAATATAGATAATCCTACTGACCTTTTTTTTTATTTAAACTACTCGCCAGTTCACATTTGCTAGCAAACCTATGTGTGAACTTTATTCAACGAGTGAAGTACTCTCAGTGAAGTTGGCTCAGTTGGGATTCGAACTTGGACTTTGCCCTCCACTGAGCCACCACGCTGGCAAGGCTAGTGGTTGATACCTGGTGGTTGAAGCAACCTTTTGTTGATACCTTTGTTTGGTATCAACAAAAGCGGTTGGAAGTTCCCTTTTATTTTTGCGTAGTGTCTCCACTAACGTAAGACAGTAGTCTCATAGAAGTGTTTAACAGAGTGGCACCGAACAAAAATAGTTGTCAACAGTGACATTCCTACCCAATCCTCTAATGGACTGTATCATACATTCAACAACACTCTTAGACTCTTAGATGTGTTTTCAAACTGTAAAGGACCTTGTGGCTGCTTGCCGGCATAGATTTCTAAGTTTGATGTGCAAAAGGTTCTGGCACAACACATAGTATATATCTTTACATGATATCGTGCTGATTTTGATTTGATATATTGGCTAAATCCACAGTGTCCACGAAACTACTCCAACATTTTGTCAATGGTCACAAATTCACTGATGACATAATACTTTAAGCAGTTCTCCACAAATTCCTCAAATATGTCTCTAACTGGCGCCAATCTGTCTAGTAGCTTTCTGTCTTCTCTTGTATTTATATCATCTAGTCTCAAAGACCTCAACAAAAATTCAAATCTAGATAGAGACATTATTAAGGGAAAAACTCAATGCCCATGCCATTCCTAGACCAAGCATCATCTAAGTTTAGGTGTGACTTTTTCATGATAACTAACATGTACAGTATAAGAGTCCGATGACAGCTTTTATTTAATAAGCATTTGTTGGTTTACAATTTCTTTCTCTTGTGTATATAAGTGTTTTTCTTCTCAATCCACATATTAGTGCACTGAACGATTTCTTCAATCATTTCATTTGGAAAAAATCCTTATAAGCTGTTTTACAGTGTTTTGCTCGGACGTCAACATGAGTAGTTCTAATTCTAATTATATTATGTACATTACTTCTATTGCTTACATTGGTTCAGTATCCCACAATAACTTTCCATCTTTGCTGATGTAAGCTTGTTTTCCATTTCTTCTTTTTACAATTAATGTAATTGCAAGTTGAATTTCATTAATATCCTCAAAGTCATCTGCAGCATACTATGTATAAGTTTTCTAACTGCTCATATTTATTAACTCTGCCTATTTCTTGTTATATTTCAAAACCGTTATCATCTTCTTCACTGTCTATATTTTGTTCATCATCACTTTCTTCGTAAAATTGCCTTTCAATTGCACCAGTCGGACATTCAGACAACCTATGCTCTTCCCCTCAACACTTTCTAAAAGTTGATTTATTCTTATTTCCTCATCTTGTTCCAAGATTTTGTTGAAAACAAAACAAAAACTATACAACGCTATCACTAAATACTAAAGTAAAATATAAAATATAAACACATTAAAGATGGCACACGGAACAAAACTTCGGAATTTCAATACTGCATGAGTGCCACACGGATGAATTGACCCTGACTGTAAGCTGAGGCTACTTTGTCGATTACAGTAAAAATAGAGGGCTTGTTCTTAGAAAGAGGCTGTGATGTACACCGAATTTGGAGTCGCAGACGGCATAATATTTTATTTATATCCAAATTATTGAGCGCCTGGAGGTAAGCTCCGTGATGCCACCTCTGAAAGGTTAATTAAACGTACTATGTCACAGAATTATTTAGAAGAAGCATAATAGTTTTAATTTCAGTTTATCAATCCAATATTGTTTAGCCAATATATTAAAATCAATAAAATCATATCAAAATATCATATATTCAATAAAATGTCATTTATTGAATAGATTGAGTTTTTATAATAATTTTAAGTTAGGTTAAAGGGCATTAGGCTAGGAATTACTATATAAGGAGAGATAGGACATCAGCAAACTTGCCTTGGAAGACAAGTACACTAACACCACAGTAGTAGTAAACAAATAGAAAATAATCACGTGTGTACAAATTTTCTGTGGCACTGGCTCTTTCTTAAGTTAAGTAGAGAGAGAGGCCTGAAGAAAGAGCCATTGTCACAGAAAATTTGTGCACATGTGATTCTTTTGTATTTAGAGAGAGCACTAGAGGGAGAGGGGGATGGAGAGAGAGAGAGAGAGGGGGGGAGATGAAGAAAGAACCAGTGTCACAGAAAATTTGTGCACATGTGGTTCGTTTGTATTTGTTTAATACTACTGTGGTGTTAGTGGACTTGTCTTCCAAGGTAAGTTTGCTGACTTCCTATTTCTCCTAATAAACTATATTACCTTTTAAATATTTTCCAATGAAAAGGTTGAAAATAGATGTTAATAGAATTGTTTTTAATAATTAAAGTTTTATTTTACTTTTTTTACAATGAAATTGATTTTGAGTCTAACGTGAATTGTTAAAAATGCAAATCATATAAGTTTATTAAATGAAACAAGATTGTGCGCATGTAAGTGTTTTGATTAGGAAATGTTTTGTAAAAAAGATGAAGTAGAGGTCAGGTGCTTTTTATCATACAGGAATTGATAACAAAAGTCATGATAATGGAAGATAAGTCTTTTGATTGGGAAATCTTTTGAATAAAGGATAGATTGTAGAGAACAGGTGCTCTTTATCAGACAGGAAGTTAAAACAAAAGTAAGGATAAGGAATGGACAGTTATCAGCAATATTCAAACATAATAGAACAACCTAATTTTTTTACTATTCCAAGTAAATATGTAACATTTATTATTATTTTTTTATAAATACAGATCCCAAAATAATTGCAGACTAACTGAAAGAGATGGATCTTTTGTATGGGAATATTGTACTGATTTGTGATACACTGCACGAACGTAAATTACGACATGCATACACATTGCTTTATGGACTTTATCATGGTCATATCAGTACAAT
>JAQJVL010005564.1:0-34534 GCA_035578905.1 Stictocephala bisonia | reverse complement strand
CTTTACCAGAGATACGTTTCTTGTATTGTTTTTGTTTTACCTTCCGTCAACAAAAAGGACTAAGATTAAACTTGAATCGCAAACTGTCACATCTGGTCCGTCCATTGCGGCTTCATCTCATATTAATGTATTATTTGTAACATAAATATAAATAAATTACATACTTCCTTAAGTGGTATAAATTCCAACAATGGCTTAATTGATTTATAATATATGGATAAGAGGTAACCAATGTTTTATTATATATAAATACATGGTAAGATTCTTCATTATGTACCAGTAGAAATTTCATTCAATACTGGAAAATAACAGTAAAAATTAATGTAGTTTGTATTTAATTAAGTGTATATATTTATTACACGTAGCATTTTTTTATAAAATATAATTTAAGTAAATAGATGTGTTATCAGTGGACATTTACTGTGCAAACAGTGTTCCTCTAATACAGTTATTTCCCCCTATTCATTATTTTGACAATTATTCCAAAAGTTATATAATTAAAAATTAATTACTGTTATAGATAAGATAGAATACATATGTATAAAGAAGTTATTCCTAATTATTTACATTAATATATTTTTAATATTTTGGTTACATTCCTTTTCTATTTTAGTTATGCAGTAATAACACGATTCAAATGTAACCTACAACTTCATTTAGTAAATGGCTGGTATATTTAAAATATTTATAATGATAAGTATTAACATTTGAGCTTTATTTGTATATAAGTATCTGATACATTTTTAAGATAGGCTACTTTATTTTAAATATATATATATATATATATATATATATATATATATATATATATATATATATATATATATATATATATATATATATATATATATATATAGGCTATATTTCACCTAATTCATTCGTAAATATATTTAACAGATTTTTGCCTTAATAGTTATATTTTACTAAAGTCCAGTAAACTATGAAAAATAAATGATTTTTTTAAAAATGTTATTCATTTCATGTTCAATATAGAACTCATTTCCAGTTTAGTGGCATCCCTAAATTCAGAAGTTAAACAAACATTAGGTAGACGAATTTGAAGATATCTAATATGTATTGAACTGTGTCTATATATTTCAGTAGAGGGATAGTGGGGAGTTCAAGACGTCCCAAGTACGACTTTCGTCTGAAATACGACGGGGGGGTGGGGGAAGGTCACGTGACCTTAATCGATACTTTGATTTGATTTTGATTGATTTTTAATGGGCTTTGATTTGATTTTGATTGATTTTGATTGATTTTTAGTGGGCTTTGATTTGATTTTGATTGACATTGATTTGACTTTGATTTGATTTTGATTGGGCTTTGATTTGATATTGATCGATTTTGATGGCGGCGGCCACCTGCCGGACCCAAGACGGCGGCGGCCACCTGCCGGATCCAAGCGTTATTGATTGTTTCGGAGAATACCTTCGGGGGTTTCCGGAGATTGTCGGGAACCTTCATTCCCTTGTTATACTATATAAAATACACTATTAGCCTTGTTATACTATATAAAATGCATTATATTCTCTTATACTCTATATTATTAAATCTATACTCCGATTGGTCAATTTTTTGTGACGTCATCCAAGATGGCGGCGCCCATGTTTCCCGCCAAATATTCTAACCTCACTTTTCCTAACCTCACATTTCCCTCCAAATTCCCATGTTATACTATATAAAATACACTATTAGCCTTGTTATACTATATAAAATGCATTATTTTCTCTATAGTAAATCTATACTCTATGGAGCCTTGACGACATGCACAAAACATATTACGTAAAGCATGCAAAGATACTCACCCTTTATGGTCGGTAGACTGTTAGTAGAAAGCCTCTGAAGGAACGTCAACCTCCTCTACCAGCTCAGAGGTCACTCTTTTGATTTTTAAGGGTAAACAAAGAGGCTCCCACAGTACTAGACCATATACCCCTGTAGTACGGAGAAACAAACCCTTGTAATAAGCCCCAACCATCGCTCATTACGTTGGTAGCCATCCTGCCACCTTTCCATAGAGATTTACTCTAGGTGTTTATAATAAATCTCGTAGACCATGTAACTTGCGAACAAAATACACGGTATGAAGATCAATGGGATGCAGCGTCCTTTCCTTTTTTCTTCTTGCAATAAAAATGCTTTGCAGTATCTGCAGTCGTGTACTCGATCTTCTGGTGTTTTGAAACACTTAAAATACTTGCAGCAATGCTCCATCTTTCTGAAACAATAACAGCACACATAAGAAAACAACTCATAACAAAAGAACTTGTTACTTTTCCCTCAAGTTAACATACGTACCTGGAAAATGTGTACAGCAGACGTGGATCCAACTTCTTTGATCAGTACCAAGTTGTCCGGTATTGATTCTCCCTCATGCAAAGTATCGACGTATCTTCTAGGTAGAAACACCTTGATGTCCTCCTCCAAATGCGGATCAAACAGTATCGCAACGAGAGTATCACCGTATTTCGTATTTATGCGTGTAATACTTTTGACTGGATACTGAATGTTGGATGATAAATCTCCAACCTTGACAGTAATATAATTCATCGGAGTAGCAGCGTTGAAACGTTCGACAAAAGATGCCATGATAGACTGATAAGAAAAGTAGAAATACGAGTCCTTTTATACTCTCAGTTGACCTTGAGAGTCACGGCTTGTTAGGAGTATTGTGCCTCCTTCCCCGAAGGCCTATGCACGAGTCGTAACGCTTGTCCTTGCATTCTTAGACAAGATCATGACTATCAAGTCAATGCCTGTCCAGACAAGTCTTGACCCAAGTTTCCACACCACCCAAGGGGTATAGGGTCATTGCACTTTGTGCATTGGCGCGTTTTTTATTATAGTGGGTGTCCCCAGTAGGCATAATCCCACTTACTTTAATGTAACTTGCCCCAACCATCGCAAGCTACGGTGATAGCCACTCCATAACAAAATTGCTACCTCCCAGTATTATTTTTGTGTTTTTTTTATTTATTTTTTTTTTTTGGTCCCCTATAAGTCTAGCCGCCACTTCACTTGGAGAAGCCTTTCAATGTGACGCACAAACTTACAAAGGGCTTTTATTTTTTTTTTTATTTTTTTTTTTATTTTTTTCTTGTTACTAAAAATATCCCTTACTCACACCCTGGACTTACAGAGTTTAAGCCAGCCATAGAGTGTTACACACATCCAAACTGTACGAGGGCCCGGACTGCGACTCAAGGTCTTACGGGGATTAGCCCAGCCCCAAGCTGCAGGACTGCCTCAGGACTTATGCGTTTTACGGCTGCCTTAGAGAACAGTCGGGCTTTTTTTATTGAATTTGGGCCGCCCTCACCTCGACAGTTCATGTCCTGGACTTATGGAGTTTAGGCCAGCCATAGAACACACATTCACACAGAGCTATGGATATGATAGTAACAATTTTTATCACAGTAAAATTACAAGCATTTAAAAGCAAGAAACTTTGAGTAGTAAAACTGAGCACTTACTAAGGCGCACTTGCCATCACTAGCGTGTTGCGGTAAACAACAAGGTAAAAACGTATACATGTCAGGAACTGTCCAAGACTCGTCGAGTTCCTGAACATTCCCGTGAAATTTGGAAAGAAATAACTTTTTCTCCAACCCTTTGGTATAGACTATATCAAAAGGCTTTAGTAAGCTACGAACTAGTTTGAAGCTAAAAGGTACACATCCCTCCTCCCAAAGTATTTTGTGAAACTTACGCTCACACCAATTGTTAGCTTTCCGAGCAGCACTATTCAACTTACTTTCAGGATAAGGAGACTTGAAAACTATATTTACATTTACAAAAGGGCCCACAACGACAAATTCTTTAACGATAAATCTATTGCGATTGTCTTTGAACCCATGAAACTCCACCACAGCCGGTGTTGACATGTTTATGATCAACCTACTGTGGGCTTTGTCTTCTTATACCAAACAATCTCGTCATGCAAACGGTCAGCGTCCCAACCGTTCACTTGCTGTGGTGGGGGAACATAGACCGAATCACTACGCATAACCCAATCAATGTGTTCAATCAGGTAAGGCTCGACACAGGTCAACTGTTCAATGTACCGTGAAATGCAAGGCAATAAGCTAACAAAATTCAACCATTCCTCTTTAGTGAAAAGTATAGCGGTGTTATTATCTCTGTCGAAAAGCTCTACATAAGGTTTGTTGAAAATGTTACGGATAGTGTATTTAATGTCCACTTCAGTGAATCTCTTTTGTTGATCCTTATGACACAGAGCATAGGTAATTGAAGGTTCCGTTTGTTCCAACTTTGAGAACTGTGTGTTGTTTAGTAAAACGTATTTACGCATGCCTTGCTTGTGAAACAAAATGCCCACTTGAAAAAGAAATTCATTAAAAAGACCGACAGTGACAAATTTAGTAAAATCCGAGTTGAGATTGTACATTACCCTGAGAAAAGCTGTCAGATCCCGTTTGTCCGGTACCGTCACCAGAGTAGGTACACCTTCCTTGTGAACCAGTGGAAACTCTACTATAGAGACATCAGTGTCTGGAACAGCAGATGATGATGATGCCATGGTGGTGGTGGAGCAGCGACTGAGACCGAGTGGGTGCTGAGCTTCCTTTTATAAGGCGTACGACACTAGAGAACTCTGTTGACAGTTCCAGTAAGTGGACTGTACTCGACTAGGGCGTCGTGAATAATCAGACAGTAGGCTGTTGTACCTTTTGGAAAAGCGGCAGAAGATTCAAATTCAAGGCGGACGTCTACAGGTCCTGATTTAAGATTCTCAGACTGTTTGGAACAGTCGATTACAAAAACGGGACAAGAATCAAAAGCAGTACGATTCATAATGGGACTGGGTGAACTCGACCCGTAGTAAGAAGATTGAAACCTTGCGTACATTTCATACAACAGAGCATCATCGCCACGTATGTTATCATACGGGTAGTACTGAGAGTTTAGAAAGAGCTTTACATCCGACAGTGAACACTTATCAAAGATACTAGCGTCCTTGGTTATATCATTTTTCCTACCAGTTTGAAAGGCTGATATTACGTAACGTGGCTTTTCCAGTTGTGAAGAAGTCTTAATGGTCCAAGATTGTCTCGTACTTGTGGGAAGTTCAGGAAACTCGTGCAGCTCCTAAGACCTAAAAGGCATTTCCAATACACGATCCTGTTCTAGCACCCGTAGTAATGACAACTTCATATCATCAGACACTTTAACGTAGGGAACCCGCCAGTAAATCTTATCAATCGTCAACTTAAAGTCAGTGGCCGCAGCCTCCTTGTACAAGGCGTTCTTAACATTGGAAGACAAGAGCAAAATCAATTCCTGTCTTTGGTTGACAATGATTCGTTTGTAGTCCTCAAAGAACCCCATTAACAATTTCAAAGGAATACAAAAAGAAAACTCCTTCACCGTATTCAATGATCCTTTTCCAACCCAACTAGCGTTCATCAATCGCTTCTCATCGTCTGGAGTTAGGGTTACTAAGTTCTTAATAGTGGATGTTATACCGACATTTTTAGATCGATCGACAATTACACCACCAATTTCGTATCTAATCTCGTTTATCAGAAACGCCATGGCATTGTTGACTAGATGTAAACTATCATACTGTGTCTGACCATCAGATTTTGTCACTTTACCAGTCACGTGTAAGTAACTCTCACAAGGATATGTAAACCTCACAAGGATGCTGTTGAATAGAAATACGCACCTCATCGTCCGGATTAAAAGTTGTCGATGTAAAAGGTGCATGAGTACGGTACTCGTACTCTGTCACACTTTCATCAAATTGTGCTTTACTACTTACGGACAACATATTGAAGACCGAGAGACTGTAAAAACTCCTTGTTCTTTGATGTTAACCGTTTCAAACGTAACAGGCGACTGATTGATTTTGTCCTGTGTCCATCTAATTTATTGAAAATCAGACCCATCTTTGCGTTTCAAGTGAAGTCTAATGTTGACCACTTCGTCTCTCAGATTTATCAAACGATTGTCTTGATCGGAGAGTCTAACTGTTATGTTTTCCAACCTCTTGACGCTTACTGGAAAGTAAATGACGTTACGGGGCGTTTCAACAATTTTAAACCCAGGAGGTACGGCAGGGTAAAACTCGTGAATAACGTGTCCTTCTGTACCGTTTTGATAAGAACCTCTAACCACGTTACATTCGACTCGTATGACATTCACTTTAATAATGGCAACTGGTGTGTCTGACACGTGCCATTTATTTGGTTCAATAATCGATCTGGAATAGCCCAACAGTGAACCTATGCTGTCTTCCTGAGAGAAGTCAATTATTTTTTCACCGTAAATTTCCACTTTAAACGTATTGTTGTTGCCTCTAATTTTTAAATTTCGATCGTTGATTTTGTGTTCGATAAATTGTGTAATGTCGTCAATTTCATAAGAACCAGTCGGTATTTCGACAGTTTTATCACCGTAATGGAACAAATTATTGACTCCCTTCTCAACGTTTGGTATAGAGTTGTATGTTGTAAAGTCTACCAATCCAATTTCCCAATCACCCTCAGAGAGGTCTATTGCAGGAAAAATATTACAGCCAAACACTGAACTATTTCCACTCACACAAAACATAATGCTGCTCACTCTTTAAAAGTCAGACACATACTAAAGTTGATTTATCAAAAACTCTAAACATAAATGACCGCAGATATTGGAGCCGAAAGTCTGATGCGAAGTGTAGTTGTACAAAACTTTACATCCCTGAA
Source organism: Stictocephala bisonia (assembly GCA_035578905.1). NCBI lineage: Eukaryota > Metazoa > Arthropoda > Insecta > Hemiptera > Membracidae > Stictocephala > Stictocephala bisonia. The sequence continues at coordinate 27,821 of JAQJVL010005564.1, read as the reverse complement.
AATACTTTAAAAGGTCTGGTGGTTGTTGTAGGTTTCCGAAACTATCAAAGTATTTCACCACGTTATCAACTTTTTTATAACACACCCAGTGAGTGCCCCTCCCACTGTTTGAATCTAAATTAACAATGGCATTTTCCTTCTTCTAAATATTCTGTGGTAAGGCGTCTCTCATAAAAACACCTCGAAAATGAGGTATTCTAAATTTACGTGCATATCTGTCCAGGTCAAAGTTTGTAAGAGCCCGATCCGGTAAGTGTTTTAACGCAAACTTTTTTTTTTCTTATGTACGACTTTAGGTGATCCATTTCCCTGCTTGTATGGCTTTAAGTAGTATCCCTCTCCCTTTTTGTAAGGTCTTAAGTAGTAACCTTTACCTCGCCGCTTTGCGATCTTTTTCTTTTTGCATACGCGTCGTCTCTTCATTGTACCTCCCAGCTTTTTCTTGGCATTCATAGCTGTTGTCACGGCCCAAGCTGCAACTCGTTCTGCTAAAGAAGCGTCTGATGATTTAACCCTATTCCAAGCCTTATCGGCCAGCTGTTGATCCGCCTGTCTACGGTGTTGATTGTCACTATATTTGGAATATGCAATGTCGTGTTCCTTACAGGCTTTGTCCAACTTGTTAATTCCCTGATCACCACGAGCTAACCTCTCCTTTAATTTGGTACCTGGACCACAGTACCTGTAACCCCCTGGTAGATGAAGTTCCACTGGTAGTAGATCGATCCCTTTGTTAAGAGCTGAACTGGCAAAACTACCGAGTGTCTCTAGTAGTCCACACCCTTTGACTGTCGAATGACGACTGACGTTTTTCTTGTTGACACTTGGCATTATAATAATCAAATGACGGTCTCTATTCAAATTCAAGGGTTTTTATTCGTGTGATCTAACTCTAGTAGCTTCGTTTAAGAAATACGGTCGTACAATATGTTTGTCGATCCACTCCTCTTTAGACAAACTGTGGATCTGATCTTGAGGTGGCAATATGCGATAGTATAGATCGTAAAGTAATGCACTCATTGCTCGTACAAGAAAGTTCATAGTTACAGCGTCTTGCATGGTGACTGGATCACCCACAGAGGAAAGCTTTTTATCTCCGAAATCCCACTCATTAGCGGTCTGTTTAGGAATCCACTTTTCACGTACTACGTTAAGAGATCCTGAAAGGTAGTTTTGAGTCACTGCATCTTGAGGTTCAACAGGATCTTTGATTGACGTTAATCGCATATTGTTAAACTCCCACCCACTTTTAGCCCTTTTCGGGCTATTAGCCGTCAGGTATTTCTTTGTAACTACGTCTCTATCATTTAATGGGTCGGCCACCTCAACCAACCGTTTTTTTCCAAAGTGCCAAAAGGTGTCGTATCTAGGTGGAACAAGAGAGTCTACATACAATTTATTTGCAGCATCTTTTGCTGCAGTAGAATTTTCAACGTTCGCTATATACCTATTTCTAGCATTAATGTACTTCTCCTCGAATAATACACAATGCTCACCTATAATTTTTAGACTGATGGCATCAGTTTCATTTATTGCATCGCCTACATTTGCTAAAACTTTATTTTGCATATCATAGTTTCCTTCAGGAGTCAATTTAAATCCTTCACCTCGTGCTCCTTTGGGCACAGCAGCAGCAGCAGCACCTTTTTGAACTAACTGACGTCCGAACTTGTCGATAGACATTACGATAATGATTACAAAATAAAGTTATCAAAGTCTTTTATAATATCCGCCTCCTTGAGCTCCTCCAGAATGGCGATAATCTCATTACTGTGACCACTGTTACCTGCTTCTTTCGAAGCTAACAACAGACGCAAACGATCAACCAATTCATTAGGGTCATCCCAGTAACGGTAGTCAATTTTGGATTTCTCAACTTCCATTAGCAAACCCTCTCCCAACTTTTTTCTCTTTTCACCAATAAATGGTGATAGTGGTTGACTTGGTCTTTTTCTAGACGCTGGAGAAGCACGTATTAAGGGTAGTTTCTTTTTATTTTTTGGTGGAAACATATTTGATATAATATTCGTGTACTTGTAGCCTCTGTTGGATTTTATCCCTTTTCCATCTTCACGCTTGTGAACACCAGTTGCCTCTAGCATTTGCTTGTACACTTTTAAATCATTGTCGTTGAACGATCCACTCTGCGGATGTTTCTTGAAAATCAACTCAAACAGTCCAGGTGTTCCCTTGTATTCAACTCCATTTATAATTATGTCGTTATCGGAAAAGCTAACCGGATACGATCCCATTTTCCACTCGTTGCCATCATAGTGAATGCCGTACGTAAAATCAGCTTCTTCCCTATCGTCTGTCTGAATAAACTGAAGGTAGGTACCTAACAAGTCTCCAATGTTGTTTGCACGAATAAATGCGTCAAACTCTGACGCTAAAGACGGTCTTCCAAATGACTGATCAGGCTCAAAAACCTCCTCCTCCTCCTCCTCCACTTCCCCTTCATTCTCCTCTTTGGGCTCTTGCTTGATCTCTTTGGCAGCAACAACCGTCTCCGTCAACTGTTTTAGTGGATCAATCAACGGTCTGTACTGTACTTCCAACGAACGTTGTGTTTGAATTGAACTGCTCTTAATATCACGCAACTTTTGCCTTATACTATCCTGCAGCATCTTTATTTCTCGTTTAAGATGTGTATCCTTGAACGTCATCTTGTCGAATAACTAATTTCGAACATCACATCCTTATTTATTGGTTTTAAAGGGATTCCGCAGCCCCTCCCCGCTGCGGAAAGTGGTAGCCGACCTTCTTCTATTTGCTACCTCCTGCACTCTTGTGCTCCCATCCATCTTCTTACGGAATCCCCTCTGGTTATTTTTTGTTTTTATGTGTTCATGTTTTTCTGTTTTCTTGTTTTCCTGTTTTTCAGTTTTCCTGTTTTCATGTTTTATGTTTTCATGTTTTTCTGTTTTCCTGTTTTTCTGTTTTCATGTTTTTCTGTTTTCCTGTTTTCCTGTTTTCCTGTTTTCCTGTTTTCCTGTTTTCCTGTTTTCCTGTTTTCCTGTTTTTCTGTTTTCCTGTTTTCCTGTTTTCCTGTTTTTCTGTTTTTCTGTTTTTCTGTTTTCCTGTTTTCATGTTTTTCTGTTTTCCTGTTTTCCTGTTTTCCTGTTTTTCTGTTTTCCTGTTTTACTGTTTTAATGTTTTTCTGTTTTTCTGTTTTCATGTTTTCCTGTTTTCCAAGTCTTTCTGCTTCGCAATATGCAGCAAAAGGAGTGGGCCCAAAATAGTTTCTTCCAACGTATCTATTCGCCTTTTAAAACGTAGCCTGTCTAACGTCATTTGTTGCCATAATGATTTGCGATCCTCATTCATCGGTAGATTGTACTCTCTTGTCACGAGAGGTTGGCTAAAACTAACTCTCAGCATGGCGTTGTAAAACTTTGACAAACTCGTCGAGTCCGACGCGGTATCTACAATCGTCAATGTTACGTTCTTTGTCCACTACAACGAATTTGTTCTTACCACTGTTCCATGCGGTGGCACACAACTCTTTGAATCTCCCATAAGACATGTCCGTATTTACATGATCATCGTATATGTGTCTTAAATTTCTGTCATCTTGCTTAAACACAATAATAAAGTTTGCATTGTCCCTTATCAGCTGTTTGGGTATCCTACTGTATGTTTGACACAGGTAAAAAGTATCAACATTCTGGTGTCGTCCCATTGTAAAGTAGTTTCTGATATTGTCTTGCTTTTCACATGCGACATCATCAAACACCATCACAGAGTGTTCTTTCACCTCGTTTGGATGAACCACCTCACCGTTGTCTGTGAAAGGGAAATATCCTATACCGGGTATAGTCAGTAGTACCTTCTCTAGTAACTTATACTTTGGCTGATGGAGTGATTTTGAAAAAACGTAGACATTTTCAAACTTTAGTCCATTTGGATTAAACAACAAGTTTAACATTACATTAGTCTTGCCGGAATTTGAAGGTCCGCACATGATACATCGAACATGGTTTGGCAGCAGATCACTGTGTTTGCTCCTTTCCTTCATATCTCCTCCACAGTATACGTCAAAGTTTACGATAGACAATTTGGGTGTTTTCATGTTAATGTCTAAAATCAAACTGAGTAATTCACACAAGTTCACTTTTATTTATCCACGAATTGTGAGTACCATCAAAGCCAAGCCACTTAACCAGCACTTTGTTACCCTTTCTCCTCAACACCTTTTCCACCAGGTATACGTCTCCGTGTCTGGTCTTGAGCAGTTCTTTTCCGTAAAAGCTTCCTTGAAGCATGTTGTTGCGGTAATCCTTTAGGTGATACGTAGTCGGTACAGTTGGACGCACCGCTTCCACAGTAAAAATCTCGTTTGTCCAGTTGGGTAGGTATCCCTTATCGAAAACCTTTTTATACTTGCTTATCCTTACTTTGTCACCCACTTTGAACTCGATCTTTTCCTTCTTCTTATATTTTTGCCTATTCTTATTTATGTTTCGTCTGACCAAATCTTCGTTCTTTTTGTTCACCTCAAAAGGTGCCATGCCAATTGTTCTATGTTTTCTCGTGTTGTACTCTTCCAACAGCTCGGGTAGGATTTTAATCCATTGGTGGTTGCCCAGTTCTGTGAATTTTCTCCACATTAGAGACTTGAGACTACGATTGAATCTCTCCACTATGGCTCCCTTCTTCTCGCTGTACACAGAGTAATGATTAATGTTGTGTTTCTTCATTAGCTTGGCGAATCCAGCGTTGTAAAACTCTTTTCCCATGTCGGTTTGCAGATGCGTCATCCGATTCTCCTCCAAAACAGGTTGTATAGCCTTGACGATTTCCTGTCCAGACTTGTCCTTGACTGGTATTGCGTAAGCGTATTTGGTAAAGCAGTTGATTACTGTGAGAATGTACTTGTAGCCCTTGTTAAACTTTGAGTATGGTATCATCTCCACCAAGTCAGCCTGATACAGATCGTCTATTCCTTTGACTTCCACAGGTCTGGTGGGAAATGTTCTTCTGGCTGGAGCGTGTAGCTCTTTGGCGATGATTTCTCTCACATTCATAACTGGATTGAATTGTGTCCAATTTATAACTGATTAAGATTGTTGTAAACCAAAATATTTATTGGTTTTTAAGGGATTCCGCAGCCCCTCCCCGCTGCGGAAAGTGGTAGCCGACCTTCTTCTATTTGCTACCTCCTGCACTCTTGTGCTCCCAACCGTCTCCTTACTCTGTCAATAAGGCTTCTTCAATTGTTAGATTGAGCATGGTGTCATTGGGGATAGAGTAGTGACCCCATGGTAGTGTCCTTATGCCGTCTTCTGAAATATACCTCTTATCGTCCGTAGCTGATAGAGATACCTTATTTAGTTCCACGCTGTATAGGTCGTGACGATAGCTGCAAATCATATTCATGGAACAAAATTTGTCCACACGATCTTTTAGACATTCCATATAGTCTTCAAACGTAAGGTGGTTCTTGACGACATTTTTTTTACACCTTTTGATTTCTTGATTATTCCATCATCTTCAGGATCTTCCGGATTGTTCTCCGATTTGCTAGCATACATTTTAGACCTGAGTGCTACATGCTCAAACATGATACGTCCATTCAGTTCATCTTTCATTTTTCCAATCACTTTTTTATTAACTCGAGGTATTGCATATCTGTTTGGTTCTGGATAGTCACTCGTATGAAACAGATCTATCATGCTTTTCATGTCGGCGTAAAAATCTTCTGTTTCAATTAAGTAGGTTAGTGAATCGGTATCGGTGTATTGAAGTTGTGCCCGATCTCCATATTTTTCTTTAATTACATTATAATGGAACTGGTACATTAGGATTTTTGAGATGTCCAGTATACTCATGCCTACATATATAGCTTTGTTGTACAATAGCCTCGTTTTGCTCATATGAACGGCAGCCAGTTGCTCCGTAAAGATGGTACGGTGTTTGAAATTGGGCTTTGCCATCCATTTCTCCACTTGTCTGTCTTTTGTAGCAAGCCTGATGTCAACTCTGTTGCGGATGTTTTCCATCGTTTTACCAAAAACACTGTTGTTCATGAGCTTGTAGAAATCTTTATCGAAGCTATTTTTTGCTTGCATTCTCTTTAAGGTGTTTAAGTCAATGTAGGTCCTTAACCAGTCCTTTTGCAAGAAACTTATTATCCTATGAATTTTGCTCAGTTTCATGCCCAATGATAAGTACAATTTTAGGTTTCTGTAGTGTACCACATAGTGCTTCTTTGTATAGAGTGTGGTAAGCAGCTTTTTCTGGGTAGATCCTGATGGCGCTCTTCGTTCGGGTGCTAGTGGAAGATCAGAGTGGTGATCATGTAGCTCTCGGGGGTAATCCAAGTCTACCTCTAATATGTAGCCAATAGGAGAGTCGTCTGGTATTTGAGTGATATCAATGTTGGTATTCTCAACCCATTTAAAGTCAGCGTAGGGCATGTACTGGCTCATAGCGCACCCGTATAAATTATTCGCGTCTAGGTAAGTCAGGTACGTGGTAGGCTTATTTGCATCGTAGTCTTCCATATAAGGATTGTTAGCCTTTGCATATCTGTTTGAACATTGTGATACACCTCCTCTAATGCCTTCCCCAACTATAAGAATCATGTCACAGTCGGTTAGCAGTTGTAGTTCAATAGCAGTGATCTTCAGCATAGCGTCCCATGCCAGACCCGGAGCTGTAAAATACCAGGCGGGATCGAGTTGATACGTTGTTATGCAGACATACCTAAAGTTTTCCATTACATCTGCCAGCAGAAGGACATCAGTCTGGTTATACAAAAGCGTATACTCCTTCATGTCAGTTATGTTGAAAGTGTTCCACACGTTGATGGCGTGTTGGTAATCTTGATCTTTAATATGGCTCATGTTTAACTGGTTGTAGAAGTTGTTCTTCTCAGGTAGCGCAGTTTCTTCAAATTTGACTAAGCTGTCCATATAGTCATAGGGAAAAATTCCCTTTTGCAGCAGAAGCTGGAGCTTGTCACCAGTGAAATATTTCGGCATGTGCTTAAACTGATTTAGGGTTAGGTTCTTAACCAGACTGTCAAGACTGCTGGCCATAAATCTGAAGGAGTCGAGGAATCGTAGCTTTAGGCCTCCGTTAACATTGACCGTATACGAGATGTACCGTTCTTCATTGTTCGGAATGACATCTATAGTCTCATTGTTTAGACCAAACATTTTTATAAAGAGGTGGGTGTCATACCCGCTCAAGTTGTGGATAAACACTGGAATAAAGTGAGGTTTCCTATAGTTCAAGTTGCAATGGTTGTGTGCGGCTCCTCTAAATCTACCGGAGATATGGTCATGATCTCGCACACGGTCTTCACCTAGTATCTGACCACATATGTGACATTGTAGAGCTGTGACGAAGGTGACCTCCTCTTCTTCAGTCAACTGCATAGGGATCGCTGCCTGTCTTGAGTAGAGATAGTGAATATTTTTGGACTCTTTTAACAATCGTTCCACAAACACCTTGGAGGCATCAACACCAAAGTAATTGCATGGTCTCTCGCACTCTCCATCGGAGCGAACGACGTAGTATGAAAAGCTAACAGCCTCGTGTTTTTGATACTTGGCTGTGTAGCGCCTTCTTGGTCCAATGTCTAAGTCCATTTCGGGTTTAATGGGGTTGAGCATACATTCAAAGTCTGCGTAGATCGCAAACGGCACCCTCATCGAATGGTTGTAGTTCTTAAACTTTAAACAACTTCCGGGCTCAGGGACGTCAATCTTTAAGGCATCTTGACGGCTGCAATATTCTTTGTGCTTAATTAGCAGGTCTTCCCGAACAAAGTGCACTAGACATCGTTTACATATCCAGGTCGTGCACTTGTGTTTTGTCAATTGGCTTCTAACCAATCTTGCTAGATCTTTAATTAGAGCGTAGTGGGAATTCCTGTGTTCTGTGATGTACAGAAGGTCTATATGACGTTCCCTTTCTTCATCCGTAACAAGAAGTGGGTATATGTCAACCTTGTCGTCGTAAGCATAGACATTTATAGATATGCCTGATCTTTTCTCAAACAACTTGACGTGGTCCAGGCTGACGGGGAAGCTGATGTTTTCAAAGTGACGGTCAAGCTCATGTTCAAAGGGTCGATAGTGGTGAACTCGAGTAGGTTGGTCTCTGTAGTCTACGGGGTGTAGTGCAGCCAGAACAGACCAGAGGAAACATTTCTGGTCATTGTTCCGTATGTTCAGGACTGCGAGTTTGGTCTTAATCTTGAGTGGTAGCTCTATATAGGTTGATCCCCTTAGTGGCACGTAGCGGTTAATAGCAAGTTCTAAGCTAAGAATTTTGTGTAGCGTCCAACCAGATCCCTTTGCTTGAAACTCTTCCATTTCAGCTAGTAGTTTCTTTTCCGCCTTCATGAATATTCCTCAATAGGTGTTGTAGGAAGGATGACGTTGTTTTTTGTTTTGAAATTCATCTCTTGGTACTGGATAATATCGTCAACTGGTTTCTTGAACTCAACCAGAAATATGAAGTTTGTTTTAATGTTTTAATTTATGACGAAACTTTGGATTTTTTCTGCAGTTAAAACTCTTGCTTGTTTAAGAAATGAGATGGGATCCTTTATACCTGGCTGATTTTCAACAATAAAGGTTTTCATTCGGTTTCCAAACGCCTTTTCTATCTCTAAAATCTTGAGGCTTTTTTCTCCACCAAGTATGCTTCCAAGCGACGACTTGACAGAATTGAATGCGGAAACTACGGTAGATCTTATGGAATGTAGAACTGCATTTTCTGAAGATGGTTCAGAGCTCGTTGATGGTTGGGGGTCGGTCTCGAAGCGAGCAACCTTGGAAGTGGAGGGGGCTGGCTCGGCTGCTTTCCTTTTGAGGTGACCCAGGTTGCACTTCTTGAAGTGGCGGCTGCGGTTGGAGATAGTTATCATTACTCCGCAGGAAGAACAAGGTTGCTGGGGCTCGATGGTGGGCTTTGGGTTGCCACAGCGCTTGAGGTGGTGCGACATGTTCTTCCGAGATATGACCTTAGCACATCTAGGGCAGGGAGCCTGGTTGGGATTCATGTTGATCTGCAACAAATGAAACACAATATCGTTAAACTCTCAATATCTATCTACTCGGGTATGTATAAAACTAGAAACTCTGTAGAAAACTTTTTCAATATCTTGGTGAAGGTAAGATAAGTTAGGTTAAGTAATAACTTTGGTAAAACTCTCAATACTCATCTACTTGGGTATGTATAAAACTCTGTAGAAAATGTTTTACAATATCACGGGGAAAGTAAGTTAGGTTATATTCCTAGAGAGTAAAATGCATTTATAGGTTATGTATACTTAGTTTACGGTTGCAATAGATGCGTTGTAAATAGCGGAGCTGCTAGATGTGTCTCGTTCAAAAGTCTGACACTGAATGAGGTTTGTCCTGAAACCATCGTAATATATATTACTACGTGAATCAAAATATTATTTCATTAGATGCTACTACGTTAATCAAAAAATAACAAAAGATCCTGCTATATTTTAGATCGTAAGTGAGGTTATGTTAGTAATTTGTCTACTTGAGGAATTACAAAAGAATTGAACATAGTACATTTAGGGTCTGCTAAGTTCTAAAATGTGAGGTTATGTTCCTAGAGAGTACAATTAATAAAGTCTCAAAAAGTGAGGTTATGTTATAACTTTGGTAAAACTCTCAATATCTATCTACTCGGGTATGTATAATTCTAGAAACTCTGTAGAAAACGTTTTTCAATATCTTGGTGAAGGTAAGATAAGTTAGGTTATATTCCTAGAGAGTAAAATGAATTTATAGGTTATGTATACTTACTATACGGTTGCAATAGATGCGTTGTAAATAGCGGAGCTGCTAGATGTGTCTCGTTCAAAAGTCTGACACTGAATGAGGTTTGTCCTGAAACCATCGTAATATATATTACTTATACGTGAATCAAAATATTATTTCATTAGATGCTACTACGTTAATCAAAATATAACAAAAGATCCTGCTATATTTTAGATCGTAAGTGAGGTTATGTAATAACTTTGGTAAAACTCTCAATATCTATCTACTCGGGTATGTATAATTCTAGAAACTCTGTAGAAAATGTTTTTCAATATTTTGGTGAAGATAGGATAAGTTAGGTTATATTCCTAAAGAGTACAATTAATAAAGTCTCAAAAAGTGAAGTTATGTTTCAGACGTATGACTGATTCTGTACGAAAGCATAGAAGTTCATTGCTATTTTAGAAATTATATCATGAGGAAAATTTTACAAGACCAAAAAGTGGCTCAGTGTTAGGCACATCGGTGTTCTAACACGGCACTGGGGAGGGAGTAGTCAAAAGATGCCGATATTGCCGTCAAGATTTAGGATTTCTGCGTCAAATCGATAACCAGCCCTTCCCCCTTCCCCCTCTTCCCTCCCCCGTCACCCCTATACCGTTGGAGGTGGCCGCCGCAATCAAAATCAATCAAAATCAAATCAAAGTCAATCAAAATCAAATCAAAGTCAATCAAAATCAAATCAAAGTCAATCAAAATCAAATCAAAACCCATTAAAAATCGATTAAGGTCAATCAAAATCAAATCAAAGTAAATCAAAATCAAAAGGGTCTTGACGATTGCCGAAGGTTCCCGACAATCTCCGGAAACCCCCGAAGGTTTTACTCCGAAACAATCAATACATTTCCCGTAAAAAGTGGTTTTTTGCTTATATCTCGAAAACGGTGCGTCCTAGAGCCTTGGAAATTTTTTTCGACCCCCGAAAGTCTTTTAGGCCCACCTGTATACACCATTTCTGACCTACCTATAACAAACTTTTTCCAAAAATAACACCTTTCAACTTATCTTTACCCCCACCACTTTGGATCTAGTTTCGTTATTTACCGTCCGATTTCGCTCAAATTTGATACACGTGTACAGATACGCATGCCATACAATATAAACCATTTGTATTATGTATATGTCGTCTCTGGACTTATCTTTACCCCCACCACTCCGGATCTAGTTTGTTATTTACCGTCCGATTTCGCTCAAATTTGGTAAACGTGTACAGATACGCATGCAATACAACATAGCTAGGCTAAAAGTGCATTTTATATAGTATAACAAGGCTAATAGTGTATTTATATAGTACAAAAAGGGAATTTGAGGGAAATTTGGGAATTTGAGGGAAATTTTGGGAGGGAAAATTCCCAACAGGTTGGCAGGAAGGGGGCCGCCATCTTGGATCCGGGGCATATATATTATGATGATTTCAGGAAAATCCTCATTCAGTCTCAGACTTTTGAACGAGACACATCTAGCAGCTCCGCTATTTACAACGTACATAACCTATAAATTCATTTGCAGATCATCATCATGAACCCCAACCAGATTGCATGCCCTAGATGCAGCAAGACCATGTCTAAGGCAAACATAGCTCGCCACCTCAAGAGCTGCACCGGGCCTACAACAATCCGGGAGCCTCAACGCCCCTGTCCGACTTGTGGACTCATGATAACTATCTCCAACCTCAGACGTCACCTCAAGAAGTGTAGCCCCGCTCACCTCAAGAGGAAAGCAGACGAGCCAGCCCCCTCCACTTCCAAGGTTGCTCGCTTCGAGACCGACCCCCAATCATCAACCAGCGATTCCATCATCAACAACGTGCGCTCTTCGATCGTATCAGCATACAACACGGTCAAGGAGACAGTGGGACATCTCATCGGAGGACATAGACAGTTGGAAATTATTGAAATCGAGAAGGCGTTCAAGGGACGAATGAAGACGTACTCAGTCAAGAACCACCCCAACATCAAGGACCCCATCGGATTTCTGAAGCAAGCTCGAGGCCTCGTTCGGACCAAGATCGAGGAGCACGTCAAAGAAAAAAATATCAAGACTAACCTCATATTCCTCGTAAAATACAAAAAACCGGTCGGAGATAAGGAAGAGGAAAAAGAAATGAACTTCAAGACCAAGAACGCGGTTATCCTACCAGCCACTAACATCGAGGACTATCTGGAGGATGCCGAAGGGAAGCTCTTAAAAGAAATGGATGAATTCTACGCCAAGGGATCCAGGTGGACTCTGGCTAAAATTATCGGCTTGGAGCTAAGAATCAATAGATACGACCCCATCCACGCATCAACCTACATCGAGCTGCCAAAAAAGATCAGCGATAAGAAGGCTGTTCTGAATATACAAAACACTGATCAGAAATGCTTCCTCTGGTCTGTGTTAGCAGCTCTCCATCCCGTCTCACGGCAAGATCATCCTCACCGCATCCACCACTATCTACCATTCGAACACGAGCTGGATCAACATCTCCAAGGAATCAACTTCCCCGTCACCCTTGATAAAATCACGCTATTCGAGAAGAGGAGCGGATTTTCCATCAATGTCTACGCTTACGACGACAAGTGCATCGTATACCCGCTGCTGGTAACAAATGTAGAGAAACACACCCATATCGACCTCCTATACATCAAAGACGGAGACAATACGCATTATTGTCTCATTAGAGACCTCAGCCGACTTGTTAGGTCCCAGACTACTAATCATAGCTATAAGACGTGGATATGCCGCCGCTGCCTGCTACACTTTGGAACGCAAAACCTACTCAACCGTCACACGGAGGACTGCATCGAGCACGAAGCCGTCAAGATTATCATGCCACCGGAGGGAAGCACTATCAAGTTTGAAGAGGGGCAGAAGAAGATGCGAGTCCCGTTCGCAATGTACGCGGACTTTGAGTGCATGCTCACCCCCATCGAGGAGAACGAGGATCGAGCGATTGGACCAAGGAGATGCTATACCGAGAAGTACCAGAAGCATGAGGCCATCAGCTTCTGCTACTACACCGTGTATACAGATGGAGACTACGCCCACCCCGTCAGCTACTTTGGAGAGGATGCCGCCCAGGTCTTCGTAGAACGTCTACTAGATGAGTCGAGGAAGATTCATCAACTCTACTCCACCGCTGCAGCCATCCCGATGCAGCTAACTGCGGACGACGAGCAGGAATTCGTCACGGCTACCAACTGTCACATCTGCGAAAAGCCTTTCACCAACCCAGATGACTACAAGGTTCGTGATCACGATCACCTCACCGGAAAGTTTAGAGGCACCGCCCACAACATCTGCAACCTCAAGTTCCGGAAACCAAATTTTATACCCATCTTTATCCATAACTTGAGTGGGTATGACACCCATTTATTCATCAAAATGTTTGGGTTGAACGACGAGACCATCAGCGTCGTACCTAACAATGAAGAACGCTACATCTCGTACACCGTCGAGATTGAGGGTGGGGTGAAGCTGCGATTCCTCGACTCGTGCCGGTTCATGGCTTCGAGTCTCGATAAATTGGTAAAGAACCTCACTCCCGAGCATTTCAAACACACCTCACAATTCTACATTGGAGAGCAACTGCAGTTGCTTACAAGAAAGGGGATCTACCCCTACGACTTTATGGACTCCCTAGAAAAGTTCGAGTTGACATCTCTACCAGCAAAAGAAGACTTTTACAACAAATTAAATATGGCTGGAATCTCCGATCAAGACTACGAGCATGCGCAGAAGATCTGGACTACATTCAACATCAAAAACATGCAGGAATATACGGAGCTCTACAACAAGACAGATGTGCTTCTATTAGCCGACATCATGGAGAACTTCCGAGACGTGTGCCTCCAGACTTATCAACTAGATCCAGCCTGGTATTTCACCGCACCTGGACTCGCCTGGAGCGCCATGCTCAAGGTCACTAACATCGAGCTGGAGTTGCTCTCAGACTACAACATGAGTCTGATGATTGGCAAAGGAATTCGAGGAGGAGTTTCCCAAGTCTCATGCCGCTACGCTAAGGCCAACAACCCGTACACCGAGGACTATGATGAGGAGAAACCTACCAGCTACCTCACCTACCTGGACGCCAACAATTTATACGGGTGGGCGATGAGCCAGCACATGCCCTACGGTGGTTTCAAGTGGGTGGAGCCAGTGGAGTTCGAGTGGGAAGGTAACGGGTACGGCTACATTGATATTATGGATGTAGCAGACGACAATGACATGGGATACATCTTGGAGGTGGATTTGGAGTACCCCAAAGAGCTCCACGACTCGCATTCCGACCTCCCCCTCGCCCCAGAGCAACGTATACCGCCGGGGGCTAAGGAGAGCAAGCTGCTTCTCACCCTCCACGACAAGGAGAAATACGTAGTACACTACCGCAACTTGAAGCAGTACTTGTCGCTGGGGATGAAGCTGACAAAAGTGCACCGAGCCGTCTGCTTTAACCAAAGCAGATGGCTGAAGAAATACATCGACCTAAATACCGATATGAGAACCCAGGCAAAAAACGATTTTGAGAAAGACTTCTTCAAACTGATGAACAATTCGGTGTTTGGGAAGACTATGGAGAACATCCGAAACCGAGTCGACATTCGCCTGGCGACAAAGGAACGACAAGTCCAAAAGTGGCTGGCAAAACCAAATTTCAAAAGCAGAACCATCTTCACCGAGCAGCTAGCAGCAGTTCATATGTCCAAAACGAAATTGTTGTTTAATAAGGCTATCTACGTAGGAATGAGCATCCTTGATATATCCAAAACCCTAATGTTCGACTTCCACTACAACGTCATCAAGAGAAAATATGGAAACAAGGCTGAACTTCAGTACACCGACACCGACTCTCTGACATATCTTATCGAGACGGAACACTTTTACAAGGTTATGAAGCAGATGATAGACTTCTTCGACACAAGCGACTACCCTCAGCCGAACCGATACAACATCCCGAGCGTGAACAAAAAGGTGATTGGTAAGTTCAAGGATGAACTAAATGGTCGAGTTATGTATGAGCATGTTGGGCTTCGCTCAAAGATGTATGCGAGTCGCTCAGAAAAAAAGGACGACAAAGATGACGGGGAAATAAAAAAGAGCAAGGGTGTGAAGATGTGCGTGATAAAAAAAGATATTACCTTCCAAGATTATAAGGATTGTATGAAAGAATTCGCTGAAAAATACAGCACACTGGACATAGCACTTGGGGTGAAGCAAGATAACAGCTCTAAAGACTACCGCACTATGAACATGATCTGGAGTTTCAAGCACAATGTATATACCGTGGAGCTCAACAAGATTGCCCTATCTGCTCACGATGATAAGAGATTTATCCTGGAAGGGGGTGTCAAGACCCTATCCTGGGGGCATTATTTAATCGATAAAGAAGTGATGCTAGACCGAGCCGTCTTAGACGCGCTGATGGTGGAGTAAGGAGACGGGTGGGAGCACAAGAGTGCAGGAGGTAGCAAATAGAAGAAGGTCGGCTACCACTTTCCGCAGCGGGGAGGGGGCTGCGGAATCCCTTAAAAACCAATAAATATTTTGGTTTACAACAATCTTAATCAGTTATGAATTGGACACAATTCAAACCAGTTATGAATGTGAGAGAAATCATCGCCAAAGAGCTACACGCTCCAGCCAGAAGAACATTTCCCACCAGACCTGTGGAAGTCAAAGGATGGGCTCAACCCGTCCGTAGTGCAATGTAAAAACCTCGTACTGGACGAACCTTCTTCTTAATTACGGTAACTCCTACGCCAGGTAAGTAATGTTAAGTTAGTTTTAAGTAAACTCTTTTACCGCCAACCTTTAAAAAACAATCTGTAAAATAAATTCTGTTATAATATG
Source organism: Stictocephala bisonia (assembly GCA_035578905.1). NCBI lineage: Eukaryota > Metazoa > Arthropoda > Insecta > Hemiptera > Membracidae > Stictocephala > Stictocephala bisonia. Next base: position 12,189 of record JAQJVL010005564.1, on the reverse strand, counting down.
GACACTTTTGTGAGTTTACATAACTACAATTTATTAACGGATATCTCCAGCTCTGTGTGAATTTCTATAGAATACCGTACCATCGAGGTGAGGGCGGCCCAAATTCAATAAAAAAGCCCGACTGTTCTCTAAGGCAGCCGTAAAACGCATAAGACCTGAGGCAGTCCTGCAGCTTGGGGCTGGGCTAATCCCCGTAAGACCTTGAGTCCGGGCCCTCGTACGGTACGTGTATGATTGAATGTTACACTCTATGGCTGGACAGTATCCGTAGGTCCTGTGTGTGAGGGAGAGTAACCTACAAAAAAAAGAACAAAAAACACACAAAACTTACTGTAAAAAACAGAATTAAAAAATAATAAAAACAAATTTATAAATAAAAACCCCTTTGTAAGTCTGTACGTCACATTGAAAGGCTTCTCTAAGTAAAGTGTTGTCTTTACTTACAGAGGGACCCAAAAAATACAAAAAATAAATACAAAAAAAAAAATATAAAAACAATAACTAAATAATACTGGGAGGTAGCATTTTGTTGGTTGGCTACCACCGTAATGAGCGAGGTTGGGGCTCATTACACTAAAATACCCGTGGGGGATACCAGTCCTCTATCGGGCGCGTCCCATGGGAATTGGGCAATGCCCTTCAGTTTTGCCTTCAGCTTACTTGAGGGTAGTGAGGAATTAAATACTCACCGTGAAAAAAACTGGTTAAATCAGTTTTTCTAAACATTAAAAAACCTTTAAAATTATCTAATAGACTCTTTATAAACTTAGTTTGTGCTCAAAACAACACACAAAAGACCAAACACAAACTCTACATATAAGACTCTTGGTTGACCACCCACCTACTCAACATACAACAACTCTGATAGATCATCCACCTAACCATTACATAAAACCTTTGATAGACCACCAACACACATGAACAACCTACCTACCTACCTACATAACAGTACCACCCTCCCAAATTTCCCGCCAAATTTGCCTCAAATTCCCTCGTTATACTATATAAAATGTACTCTTAGCCAAAATGCACTCTATTTACAGTCTGGGTTGGACTAACCCGGGTTAACACAACGTGGGTTATTAAAGCCCGGGTTAACCCACGTTAATTTAAAGCCCCCAGAGGGCAGAAAAGTAAGGATGATTCGCCCATATATTATCTACTAACAGAAAAACAGAAAACAGAAAAACAGAAAAACAGGAAAACAGAAAAACAGAAAAACAGGAAAACAGAAAAACAGAAAAACAGAAAAACAGGAAAACAGAAAAACAGAAAAACAGGAAAACAGAAAAACAGAAAAACAGGAAAACAGAAAAACAGACTGTTTTTCTGTTTTTCTGTTTTTCTGTTTTTCTGTTTTTCTGTTTTTCTGTTTTTCTGTTTTCCTGTTTTTCTGTTTTTCTGTTTTCCTGTTTTTCTGTTTTTCTGTTTTTCTGTTTTTCTGTTTTCCTGTTTTTCTGTTTTTCTGTTTTTCTGTTTTTCTGTTTTCCTGTTTTTCTGTTTTTCTGTTTTCTGTTTTTCTGTTAGTAGATAATATATGGGCGAATCATCCTTACTTTTCTGCCCTCTGGGGGCTTTAAATCAACGTGGGTTAACCCGGGCTTTAATAACCCACGTTCGGTTAACCCGGGTTAGTCCAACCCAGACTATAAATAGAGTGCATTTTGGCTAAGAGTACATTTTATATAGTATAACGAGGGAATTTGAGGCAAATTTGGCGGGAAATTTGGGAGGGTGGTACTGTTATGTAGGTAGGTAGGTAGGTTGTTCATGTGTGTTGGTGGTCTATCAAAGGTTTTATGTAATGGTTAGGTGGATGATCTATCAGAGTTGTTGTATGTTGAGTAGGTGGGTGGTCAACCAAGAGTCTTATATGTAGAGTTTGTGTTTGGTCTTTTGTGTGTTGTTTTGAGCATAAACTAAGTTTATAAAGAGTCTATTAGATGATTTTAAAGGTTTTTTAATGTTTAGAAAAACTGATTTAACCAGTTTTTTTTCACGGTGAGTATTTAATTCCTCACTACCCTCAAGTAAGCTTAAGGCAAAACTGAAGGGCATTGCCCAATTCCCATGGGACGCGCCCGATAGAGGACTGGTATCCCCCACGGGTATTTTAGTGTAATGAGCCCCAACCTCGCTCATTACGGTGGTAGCCAACCAACAAAATGCTACCTCCCAGTATTATTTAGTTATTGTTTTTATATTTTTTTTTGTATTTATTTTTTGTATTTTTTGGGTCCCTCTGTAAGTAAAGACAACACTTTACTTAGAGAAGCCTTTCAATGTGACGTACAGACTTACAAAGGGGTTTTTATTTATAAATTTGTTTTTATTATTTTTTAATTCTGTTTTTTACAGTAAGTTTTGTGTGTTTTTTTTTTCTTTTTTTTGTAGGTTACTCTCCCTCACACACAGGACCTACGGATACTGTCCAGCCATAGAGTGTAACATTCAATCATACACGTACCGTACGAGGGCCTGGACTGCGACTCAAGGTCTTACGGGGATTAGCCCAGCCCCAAGCTGCAGGACTGCCTCAGGTCTTATGCGTTTTACGGCTGCCTTAGAGAACAGTAAGGCTTTTTTATTGAATTTGGGCCGCCCTCACCTCGATGGTACGGTATTCTATAGAAATTCACACAGAGCTGGAGATATCCGTTAATAAATTGTAGTTATGTAAACTCACAAAAGTGTCCATATTATAACAGAATTTATTTTACAGATTGTTTTTTAAAGGTTGGCGGTAAAAGAGTTTACTTAAAACTAACTTAACATTACTTACCTGGCGTAGGAGTTACCGTAATTAAGAAGAAGGTTCGTCCAGTACGAGGTTTTTACATTGCACTACGGACGGGTTGAGCCCATCCTTTGACTTCCACGGGTCTGGTGGGAAATGTTCTTCTGGCTGGAGCGTGTAGCTCTTTGGCGATGATTTCTCTCACATTCATAACTGGTTTGAATTGTGTCCAATTCATAACTGATTAAGATTGTTGTAAACCAAAATATTTATTGGTTTTTAAGGGATTCCGCAGCCCCCTCCCCGCTGCGCAAAGTGGTAGCCGACCTTCTTCTATTTGCTACCTCCTGCACTCTTGTGCTCCCACCCGTCTCCTTACTCCACCATCAGCGCGTCTAAGACGGCTCGGTCTAGCATCACTTCTTTATCGATTAAATAATGCCCCCAGGGTAGGGTCTTGACACCCCCTTCCAGGATAAATCTCTTATCATCGTGAGCAGATAGGGCAATCTTGTTGAGCTCCACGGTATATACATTGTGCTTGAAACTCCGGATCATGTTCATAGTGCGGTAGTCTTTAGAGCTGTTATCTTGCTTCACCCCAAGTGCTATGTCCAGTGTGCTGTATTTTTCAGCGAATTCTTTCATACAATCCTTATAATCTTGGAAGGTAATATCTTTTTTTATCACGCACATCTTCACACCCTTGCTCTTTTTTATTTCCCCGTCATCTTTGTCGTCCTTTTTTTCTGAGCGACTCGCATACATCTTTGAGCGAAGCCCAACATGCTCATACATAACTCGACCATTTAGTTCATCCTTGAACTTACCAATCACCTTTTTGTTCACGCTCGGGATGTTGTATCGGTTCGGCTGAGGGTAGTCGCTTGTGTCGAAGAAGTCTATCATCTGCTTCATAACCTTGTAAAAGTGTTCCGTCTCGATAAGATATGTCAGAGAGTCGGTGTCGGTGTACTGAAGTTCAGCCTTGTTTCCATATTTTCTCTTGATGACGTTGTAGTGGAAGTCGAACGTTAGGGTTTTGGATATATCAAGGATGCTCATTCCTACGTAGATAGCCTTATTAAACAACAATTTCGTTTTGGACATATGAACTGCTGCTAGCTGCTCGGTGAAGATGGTTCTGCTTTTGAAATTTGGTTTTGCCAGCCACTTTTGGACTTGTCGTTCCTTTGTCGCCAGGCGAATGTCGACTCGGTTTCGGATGTTCTCCATAGTCTTCCCAAACACCGAATTGTTCATCAGTTTGAAGAAGTCTTTCTCAAAATCGTTTTTTGCCTGGGTTCTCATATCGGTATTTAGGTCGATGTATTTCTTCAGCCATCTGCTTTGGTTAAAGCAGACGGCTCGGTGCACTTTTGTCAGCTTCATCCCCAGCGACAAGTACTGCTTCAAGTTGCGGTAGTGTACTACGTATTTCTCCTTGTCGTGGAGGGTGAGAAGCAGCTTGCTCTCCTTAGCCCCCGGCGGTATACGTTGCTCTGGGGCGAGGGGGAGGTCGGAATGCGAGTCGTGGAGCTCTTTGGGGTACTCCAAATCCACCTCCAAGATGTATCCCATGTCATTGTCGTCTGCTACATCCATAATATCAATGTAGCCGTACCCGTTACCTTCCCACTCGAACTCCACTGGCTCCACCCACTTGAAACCACCGTAGGGCATGTGCTGGCTCATCGCCCACCCGTATAAATTGTTGGCGTCCAGGTAGGTGAGGTAGCTGGTAGGTTTCTCCTCATCATAGTCCTCGGTGTACGGGTTGTTGGCCTTAGCGTAGCGGCATGAGACTTGGGAAACTCCTCCTCGAATTCCTTTGCCAATCATCAGACTCATGTTGTAGTCTGAGAGCAACTCCAGCTCGATGTTAGTGACCTTGAGCATGGCGCTCCAGGCGAGTCCAGGTGCGGTGAAATACCAGGCTGGATCTAGTTGATAAGTCTGGAGGCACACGTCTCGGAAGTTCTCCATGATGTCGGCTAATAGAAGCACATCTGTCTTGTTGTAGAGCTCCGTATATTCCTGCATGTTTTTGATGTTGAATGTAGTCCAGATCTTCTGCGCATGCTCGTAGTCTTGATCGGAGATTCCAGCCATATTTAATTTGTTGTAAAAGTCTTCTTTTGCTGGTAGAGATGTCAACTCGAACTTTTCTAGGGAGTCCATAAAGTCGTAGGGGTAGATCCCCTTTCTTGTAAGCAACTGCAGTTGCTCTCCAATGTAGAATTGTGAGGTGTGTTTGAAATGCTCGGGAGCGAGGTTCTTTACCAATTTATCGAGACTCGAAGCCATGAACCGGCACGAGTCGAGGAATCGCAGCTTCACCCCACCCTCAATCTCGACGGTGTACGAGATGTAGCGTTCTTCATTGTTAGGTACGACGCTGATGGTCTCGTCGTTCAACCCAAACATTTTGATGAATAAATGGGTGTCATACCCACTCAAGTTATGGATAAAGATGGGTATAAAATTTAGTTTCCGGAACTTGAGGTTGCAGATGTTGTGGGCGGTGCCTCTAAACTTTCCGGTGAGGTGATCGTGATCACGAACCTTGTAGTCATCTGGGTTGGTGAAAGGCTTTTCGCAGATGTGACAGTTGGTAGCCGTGACAAATTCCTGCTCGTCGTTCGCAGTTAGCTGCATCGGGATGGCTGCAGCGGTGGAGTAGAGTTGATGAATCTTCCTCGACTCATCTAGTAGACGTTCTACGAAGACCTGGGCGGCATCCTCTCCAAAGTAGCTGACGGGGTGGGCATAGTCTCCATCTGTATACACGGTGTAGTAGCAGAAGCTGATGGCCTCATGCTTCTGGTACTTCTCGGTATAGCATCTCCTTGGTCCAATCGCTCGATCCTCGTTCTCCTCGATGGGGGTGAGCATGCACTCAAAGTCCGCGTACATTGCGAACGGGACTCGCATCTTCTTCTGCCCCTCTTCAAACTTGATAGTGCTTCCCTCCGGTGGCATGATAATCTTGACGGCTTCGTGCTCGATGCAGTCCTCCGTGTGACGGTTGAGTAGGTCTTGCGTTCCAAAGTGTAGCAGGCAGCGGCGGCATATCCACGTCTTATAGCTATGATTAGTAGTCTGGGACCTAACAAGTCGGCTGAGGTCTCTAATGAGACAATAATGCGTATTGTCTCCGTCTTTGATGTATAGGAGGTCGATATGGGTGTGTTTCTCTACATTTGTTACCAGCAGCGGGTATACGATGCACTTGTCGTCGTAAGCGTAGACATTGATGGAAAATCCGCTCCTCTTCTCGAATAGCGTGATTTTATCAAGGGTGACGGGGAAGTTGATTCCTTGGAGATGTTGATCCAGCTCGTGTTCGAATGGTAGATAGTGGTGGATGCGGTGAGGATGATCTTGCCGTGAGACGGGATGGAGAGCTGCTAACACAGACCAGAGGAAGCATTTCTGATCAGTGTTTTGTATATTCAGAACAGCCTTCTTATCGCTGATCTTTTTTGGCAGCTCGATGTAGGTTGATGCGTGGATGGGGTCGTATCTATTGATTCTTAGCTCCAAGCCGATAATTTTAGCCAGAGTCCACCTGGATCCCTTGGCGTAGAATTCATCCATTTCTTTTAAGAGCTTCCCTTCGGCATCCTCCAGATAGTCCTCGATGTTAGTGGCTGGTAGGATAACCGCGTTCTTGGTCTTGAAGTTCATTTCTTTTTCCTCTTCCTTATCTCCGACCGGTTTTTTGTATTTTACGAGGAATATGAGGTTAGTCTTGATATTTTTTTCTTTGACGTGCTCCTCGATCTTGGTCCGAACGAGGCCTCGAGCTTGCTTCAGAAATCCGATGGGGTCCTTGATGTTGGGGTGGTTCTTGACTGAGTACGTCTTCATTCGTCCCTTGAACGCCTTCTCGATTTCAATAATTTCCAACTGTCTATGTCCTCCGATGAGATGTCCCACTGTCTCCTTGACCGTGTTGTATGCTGATACGATCGAAGAGCGCACGTTGTTGATGATGGAATCGCTGGTTGATGATTGGGGGTCGGTCTCGAAGCGAGCAACCTTGGAAGTGGAGGGGGCTGGCTCGTCTGCTTTCCTCTTGAGGTGAGCGGGGCTACACTTCTTGAGGTGACGTCTGAGGTTGGAGATAGTTATCATGAGTCCACAAGTCGGACAGGGGCGTTGAGGCTCCCGGATTGTTGTAGGCCCGGTGCAGCTCTTGAGGTGGCGAGCTATGTTTGCCTTAGACATGGTCTTGCTGCATCTAGGGCATGCAATCTGGTTGGGGTTCATGATGATGATCTGCAAATGAATTTATAGGTTATGTACGTTGTAAATAGCGGAGCTGCTGGATGTGTCTCGTTCAAAAGTCTGAGACTGAATGAGGATTTTCCTGAAATCATCGTAATATATATGCCCCGGATCCAAGATGGCGGCCCCCTTCCTGCCAACCTGTTGGGAATTTTCCCTCCCAAAATTTCCCTCAAATTCCCAAATTTCCCTCAAATCCCCTTTTTGTACTATATAAATACACTATTAGCCTTGTTATACTATATAAAATGCACTTTTAGCCTAGCTATATTGTATTGCATGCGTATCTGTACACGTTTACCAAATTTGAGCGAAATCGGACGGTAAATAACGAAACTAGATCCGGAGTGGTAGGGGTAAAGATAAGTCCAGAGACGACATATACATAATACAAACGGTTTATATTGTATGGCATGCGTATCTGTACACGTGTATCAAATTTGAGCGAAATCGGACGGTAAATACCGAAACTAGATCCAAAGTGGTGGGGGTAAAGATAAGTTCAAAGGTGTTATTTTTGGAAAAAGTTTGTTATAGGTAGGTCGGAAATGGTGTATACAGGTGGGCCTAAAAGACTTTCGGGGGTCGAAAAAAATTTCCAAGGCTCTAGGACGCACCGTTTTCGAGATATAAGCAAAAAACCACTTTTTACGGGAAATGTATTGATTGTTTCGGAGTAAAACCTTCGGGGGTTTCCGGAGATTGTCGGGAACCTTCGGCAATCGTCAAGACCCTTTTGATTTTGATTTACTTTGATTTGATTTTGATTGACCTTAATCGATTTTTAATGGGTTTTGATTTGATTTTGATTGACTTTGATTTGATTTTGATTGACTTTGATTTGATTTTGATTGACTTTGATTTGATTTTGATTGATTTTGATTGCGGCGGCCACCTCCAACGGTATAGGGGTGAGGGGGGAGGGAAGAGGGGGAAGGGGGAAGGGCTGGTTATCGGTTTGACGCAGAAATCCTAAATCTTGACGGCAATATCGGCATCTTTTGACTACTGGAGGGTAAAAGCAAGCTAAGGGAACCTAGTGACGACTCCTAACGGCAGTTGCCTTATGAGGAAAAGCCAGTGCGTCACACGCTGGCCCCACCCGGGTATCCGCTGCCAAGTCGAAGTTGGCCGAGAGTGCGTCCCACCACTCTCACGGAATCCCCCGCGAGTCCTTTAGCAAACTTTAGTTTTGCAAAGTTTGCTAAAGGACTGATCGGTGTTTAAAACTGACCGAATCACAAGGACTCAAGGTCTGTCTCTAACACCGACCGTATATTTTCTAAATACTCACCAACAGAGAATTTCTACGCAGGCAGGAATCAGAGAGTCAGGAGAGAACAGTACTTGACGCTCGAAGGCTTGCCGACAACTGATCGCCGACCGGTGTGCTTACACAGGGCCTCGACGATTGCCGAAGGTTCCCGACAAACTCCGGAAACCCCCGAGGGTATTCTCCGAAACAATCAATAACGCTTGGATCCGGCAGATGGCTTCCCCACTCTCCGAAACAATCAATAACGCTTGGATCCGGCAGGTGGCCACCGCCGTCAAAATCAATCAAAATCAAATCAAAGCCCACTAAAAATCAATCAAAATCAATCAAAATCAAATCAAAGCCCATTAAAAATCAATCAAAATCAAATCAAAGTATCGATTAAGGTCACGTGACCTTCCCCCACCCCCCGTCGTATTTCAGACGAAAGTCGTACTTGGGACGTCTTGAACTCCCCACTATCCCTCTACTTATTTCAAAAGAAAAAATAAAATAATATTTCGAATCAAACAGCCAAAGGTATCTCTAAATTTTATTATTAAATATTTTAACAAGCTAAACTTTTATTTGTATCTTTCATCATAAAAGGTAAACGAATAATTAGTTTCTTATTTAGCTGTATTTTTTGATTCAACTATAAAACGAGAAAACGTCAAAAAACATAAATTTATAATAATATAAGGACTACGCTGCATAGATATACAAAAAAATACGCTGATTAATTATGATGAACCGCACTTACGTTCATCAGACTTCAGGAATTCACAGAGGATTGGATCAGTCTTGGATTCAATGGAGTTAGTTTGTGTCCAATAAAAGTGTAGGAATAATACTAAAAATATATATGTGTAATGTATACTGTATAGTAATAAATTTTCTTTCTCTGCCATTATATTAATTTATATTTACTAAAAGGTAAAATTTATTTTATAATTGATAACAGATTTACTAGATTGGTGTCATTTATTTATCAATTAATCAAAATAATTAAAAGATATATTAAAATAAGGATAATAGAGAGAATTAAAATAACTATTGTTCTAAATCGTTATAGTTATACAATGCCATTAATAAATACATTTGGTTTTTTAAATACACTCAATAAATACAAAACTAAAATACATTAACTAAGCACCCCTTTCATTAAAAAACAATCAATCAGTCAGGAGGTCATTAGAAGTAAAGAAATTAATCAAGGCTTTAGTCTGCATTTAACGATCTTATTTCGGGTTTTATTGAAAGGCTTCGACTGATTAAATTACGTTTTTTAAGAAATATCTTCAATTTAACATGAATAAACCATTCTTTATATCTTTTAATTACCACTTTTATTGTAATTAGAGTATGATTCATAATTTAAGTAACTAAGTTGGAGGTAGTAAATTTTAAATGGTAATAATCAGCAATTTAAAATACTTTTTGTTTATTTTTGAGTAACAAACACTAACAAATAGGTTTCATAATATGTCACACAGCAAAAAATTAAGTTTCTTACAATTTGCTGTCAGATTTGAGGGAGTAGTTTTAAAACTCAGCCTTTCCATGTTCTCAAACAATTATACAGTGTTTCACTAAGTAAATTACCCCAATTCAGTACTTCGTTTTTAATAATATTTTTAATAAATCTTTCCATCCACATTTCAGTGATATTCGGCCTCCTTCCCACTTAGACTATTGCTCCTCGAACACTGGTTTTCTGTATAATTTCCAAATTTCTAACCTTATATAATTATGCCATTCTTATTTTCAAACACAACATTTCGTTTTAATCCTTATTGAAATTACTAACTTAAACCTGTATTTTTCGTATTTTTTTTTTTTTTTTATTGAAGACATTTAGTTATTTTGTATTTATTTATTTGCCTACACTTTCATGTGAGGTTGTACGTACATGATTCATTGTTGCCTATTTTCTAAAAAAGAGCCGTATAGTTTTCATCCTTATTAAAATAATTAATTAATAATCTAGTTAGCTATTTTTCTGTTGAAACATTCAATTTTGTAATTCGGATTTAAACGTTTTAAATTGTAAAAAAATAATAAGAAAAACATACGTATAATAAATGAAAGACCATTGGTTGCAATAAACTTTTTTCTTTATTTTACCTAAGTAACAATATCCAAAAGTTTGTGTAGAAAATCTTGTTACACGTTTTTTAAATAAAATTCATTCTATTTTACTAGGCATGCTGTACTATAGATTTAGTTAAATTTATTAATTAAGGGTATAAGTTGAATATTTTCTGCCGTCATCGTATTAGATAATATAAATTTATTAGATACAAACAATTAATCACAATATTTATTTTTGTGATGAATTGTATTATATGCATATATTTTAAAATATTATTGTATAATTACTGAACGAACTTGCTCCATTTTGGAGGTGACTTTGAAATATTAGTTTTACCACAATTCTTATCCACGGCATTTGTAAGACTCAGTTAATATTGATACTACTTTGGAATAAATTGTGTAAGACAAATTCCTGGTAAATGTATTTTAATGATGTAGTCTCCTTTAAAAAAAGAAGAAATCGTTATTTCAGTTGTATTCCTTATTTCAATATAGTGAGGTAAGTGAAAATGCTGTGGATGATATAAAATGTATTGAACCCTAAGTGTATTGTTTGATATAAAATGTAATGAACCCTAAGTGTATTGTTTGTTTTAAAATTAAGTAAATTACGTAAAAAGAATTTTATTGTAGAATATTGATTTTTCCAATCCTTTAATTTATTGAATAACATTTTAGGAATAGAATTTGTCTTATTTTAATGTACGATATGTATACATCATATCTGTACTACGTGACACATTATTTTTAAAATAAATATAAACCGATTTCGATTTAAATAGTTTATTAGTGATTATATATCTGATTGATACTAACACAATCTGGTATTACAAATAAATGATAACATTGTTCATATACTGTATAATAACTCACTGCACTTATATTATATTGATTAAATGATTTACCGTAGTTACGTAGCAAAAGGTATTCAATATATAGTCCAATTTCTAATACGGAACTTACTAGCCACTTTACAAATTATTAATAATTAAATACCTAAAAGATTATTTACAAACATAAAATTGCAATTTAAACTTATCAATAACCAAAACAGGATGGTAATACGAGGAACAATGTTGTTACTAAAATAGTTTTGTCTTCCTTAAGTGAACAAACTCAATTACAAAATAAAATAAAGATATTAGCTGAGTAGGTAAAAAGAAAGCTGGTCTTAATCATATAAACACCATCCCAAGGACAAAGACTGCCATTTACATGTTATTATGTTCCATCCACAATGAACTTAATACAATGAACAAACCCTTCAGCAATAAAGAATCCTACAGTGGACGTATGAACTGTAGTGAGTTGTAACACGGTCGTTCATTCCATAGGTCTTTAAAGTTCTTTTGTCTTGTGCAACACAATTTTTTTAACATCTTGTGCTGTTCATTTAAAAAATTTATATCACATCACATAGTGTTAAGCTCTACAAAACTGACTGACATATTTATTTCGAAAAAGAGATCATAATACAAGAAACAGAGCAACTAAAATCTGACAAATATTTAACATTGCAAAAAAAAGAATAATCATTAATTTTAATAGCTAATAATGAACTGTTACATTGACGATTATTCAGTTTACTTATTTTAATTTTTAATATATTTAGTATTTTGCTATGGAAATTTAAAGTAGGTTACACATGATATTTATAAGTAATCAAATTATACAGCATTTGGTATTTTACTCATTCTTAATAAAAATATAAATGTCTAATAAGTATATAAAAAACTATAGCGTATATGAATATATAGCGTGTCTCGTAAGTACTGACCGAAATTTCACTGGGTTATACTAAAAAGGG